>MBAC02010379.1:0-16734 GCA_001712635.2 Nothophytophthora sp. Chile5
TGATCTGAGCCGAAGCACGTCAAAGCGAAACCCAGTGGACGTCTACCAATTTGAAATGATGGCTTATTCACAGTTTCGTGCATTTAATGCAATGAATTAGCCTCCGAAAGATTGGGAGCTTCCGCTTCGACAAATGTCTGTGGCTCTTCCTGCTTCATGGGAGCTGGCGGCGGTGGCGTCATGGATCGAGAGACGGAGATATTCACAGCTTCTTGACCGCCTTCTGGTGGAGCGGTGACGCGTCGGCGTAGATTTCCTTCGGCGTCGATGAACGTGTTGGACCGGGACGGCGACTGCGCCGTGTTCTTCTCCGTCAAATCCACTAGATCTCCGAATACGTGCTCCAATTGGTGCTGCTGCTCGTGCCATTGCATCATCCGTCGGGTCGAGCGATTATCAGCGTCTTTGATCCACTCCTCCTTCTGTTGTTTGGCTTTGAACTTGAGCGCGGCGTTGGCCTCGCGCTTCTGCGCGGCGTCCTGCACGAACTGCATCGTGGCTCGCCGCCCCTGATGCGCGTCAGCAGCTCGAGCCTCCAGCGAAGTGTGCGCCTGTTCGTCTAGCGAAAAGGCCAGCGCTTTGCCGATGGAGACGCCGCGTAGGATCATGCGGCGTGTCACGCGGTCCGAGCGGCGTGGCACGCCGTCAGCGTCCAGATACTCGGCCTTCCGGTCCAACCCTTGCGCTAGGGAGGAGGAGGATGCGGAGGACACGAACGGCGACTGGAGCTTCACGTACAGCGACATGGCTTGGCAAATTGACAAGTCTCGGGCTGGAAGGTCGAGGTTTGTCGAGCAAAATGCGTTGATAACGAAGCATATTGGTGCTGCAGGAGATGAGGAGCTATCAATAGGCAGCGGGCACTTGGGCTTTGAGACCTTATCTATGGAAGGAGAGAGGACGGGGCATCACCCTTGGCGTCTTGGAGCAGTGCTGGCTAGGTTTCATCCTGACCGTTCTGATGCAACAGACCCACGTGCGTGTTTGTTGTCCACAAGTGACCCAAAGTGTAGCCATGTTGCTGGAATGTAGCCATCACTCCATTGCACTATTTCAATACAACAACTGCTGCGTTTCGCGGCCTGGAAAGACCTGTTGTTGACGGCTGAGGCTGAAATCCAACACTAGACGCCTTTCTTCATGCCGCTTGCTCTGCCCAGGCTCGTACACGAAACCTGCAAGGCTGCAATACATGGATGGATGCATGCACCAGTCACTCCAGGTTGCTCCAGGTTGCTCCAGGTTGCTCCAGGTTGAAGTGGCTCCAATAAATTGCTGGATTGGGGATTATGGAATTTTGGGCGAGTGAAGAGTGGTGCCAGACCCAATATTGTCGGGACAAAAATAAAATATCGAACAGCTGCAATTTCGCGAAATTACAAAAAGCGAACAATAAGTGTGTGGTCAGTAGTCTCTCAGTTGGGAACGGGGGAGGCGGGTCATCTCTCCGCAATCCCCTTATTTATTGTGCGAATTCGCTCACAATTCATTTCGAAACGAAACGCAAAACGCAAAACTCACCCGCCACTTCCCGCCCAAGAATTAAACTGCAATAACCGCATGACGACGCCGACCAACGCCGAGATCTGCCGCTTCTTCTTCGAGCCTGTGCCGGACTCGGGCGAGGCTCCGCCGTCCCCGCCGCCTTCTTCGCCGTCCGCCGACGCCTCCGGCTCCAAGAAGAACCCCAGGAAGAAGCGCGCGGGTCTGGGCGGCGCCAACCGCCATCGCTGCCGCGTGTGCCACAACGTGTATACTCAGAGCGCCAGCACGGGGTATACCAATCTCATGACGCACTTGCGGATCAAGCATCCGGACTGGCCGGACATCCTGCAGTCCCAGCCACTGGACGACACGGGCGTCCGCAAGGCCGTTGAGCCAGTGGCGGCGGCAGCGGCCGCGGCTGCGCGGATCCGTGGCCCAAGCACCGGAGCGCCCAAGTTCACGACCCCCGGCCGCAAGCGCGGCCCTGTATACGCGCACTTCGATGACGCGCCGGCGTCACCCGGCCATCTAGGGCAGAAGCGCATGCGCTGTCACTACTGCCACGTCGACACGCCGCAGCTCAGCGGGAAACTCAAGCGCCATCTGTTGACGCAATGCCCCAACGCGCCGGAACCCGTGAAGCTCGCGCTCTCGGAGCCGCTGGACCAGAATCAGAATCATAACACCGTCGTCACGAAGACGGAGACGAGGAAGAAGGCGTTGGCTCTGCCGCCCCGACAAGCAGCGGCTTTGAGAGCTGGAGGAGCCGCCACCGTGAAACCGTCGAAGATGGAGGTCCGGGAGCAGCAGAAGACGCTCCTCAGCTTCGAGGAGCAGCTCACGATCGCGTTGGTGGCCAATGGATCGCCGTGGAGCCTCCTGGACAGCGAACCCTTCCGCAAAGCCATGCTGACGCTGCGGCCCGCGGGCTTCCCGGCTCTTGGAGCGCCCGGCTCAGCTCCGTTCCCGGTGACGGCGACACATGCGCGGACTGAAGTGGTGGATCGGCTGGCGCAGCAATACGACCGCGACTGTCACAATGCCCTGTCTACGTCCCGGTGCGTCACACTGGTGGTGCGTGATGACGACAGCGCGTCACCATCACTGAAAACGACGACGCGAACGTATCTGGCACTGGACGAGACTCGACGGGCGTTTGTGTTGGCGGAACGTGACGACGACGCGTCATCCGATGACGCGCCCCATGTGACGGAGCTGCTCGACGTGTTTGCAGGTGTGCCTGTCACAAATGCCAAGTGGTGCTTGTGCGCGTCGACGACTGGTGGATACACAACGGCGCGTCGCCAATTGTTGCGAGAGGACAAGGAAGCTGGCACGGCATCGTCGACGTGGCCGGGAGGTGAAGACGCCACGTCGACGACGTCAGCAGCTAAACCCTTTACCCTCATGGGCGCCTGCATGACGCAGCAGTCGAGTCTGCTGCTGCGAGAGCTCGTGAGCGGCTGCCAAGCGTTAAAGGTGGCACTCGGCAATGGCCTTGTCCTTGCTGATGCCATGCGCGTCATCCCCTCGCTCCGTCGACGCGTGCTGCGTCACGTGCGATCCGGTGACGACGCCACGGACGCCCGCGACGACCAGAACGAAGACGACAAGAGCGTGTCACTATCGGCGTCCTCGGCCTCGTGGCGATCGGTGGCCATGGCGGTCAAGCAGGCGACGCGCTTGGAGCCGTCCTTGCGGATGGCGCTAGCCCAGGAGAAGCAGACGGCAGCCACGTCGACGTCATCGTCGCTGCTGCGTCAACTGGTGCACATGGGCGGCGATGACGTGGCCTGGAGTGCCCTGCGACAGGTCGATGAGCTGCTGACGCCGCTGCACTTCGTGGCGGCACTCAGCGAGCTGTCGACCACCACGGCAGGCCAGGTACTGGCGCTCTGGATCTGGCTGTTCGGCGTGGCTTCGCGCTCGTCATTGCTGGACACCGACACCTTCATGGCCTGCTTCCTGCGACGCCTGCAGTGCTACGGCGAGGACCACTTCGTGGCGTGTTTGGTGCTGGATCCCCGCGTCCACGGCGCCGGACTCAGTGCCACGGGCCTGCGTCGGGCTCGAGGCGTGGCGGTCCGTGTGGCCGCGAAGCTGCTGCCTGAGCTGGACGAGACCAGCTTCGTGCGGTCGTACAACGACTACATGAAGCAGCAGGGCGACTTCGGCGAGCCTGGCAGCTGGAACGCCGCCAATACGACCAGTCCGCGGCAGTTCTGGGACGACTACGAAGGCGATCCGCTGCATTCCCAGCTGGCTACTGTGGCCAAGACGCTGTGCGCCTTCGTGCCGGTCACGCAGTCGATGGAGTCGCATTGGGCAGCGCATGCCTCTGGATATTTGAGTGGTGACGCCGCAGCGTCGACGACGGACTCGACGACGAAGAGGCAGCACGAGAAGCTCAGCAAGATCCGCAATGGGGTCTCGACAGACCCGCGAGCCAAGGCGAAAGCCGTCGGGTCCATGTTTGAGACGCTGCTGGATGTGGACAACGCCTTGTCGGTTGATGCAATGCTGCGTCTTGGACCAGCGGAAGGTGACGCGGGCGACGCGGCCTCGCGCCGCGGAAGCAGCAGTCGTGGTCTGTCGGTACACGCCGTGCTCCAGACCTTCCAGGACGGCTTGGAGGAGGACTCAGCGGCTCTGGACGCGCCTTCCACGACGCTGGACGCCTCCTGGTTCGACGTGAGTCCTGCGGGGCTCGATGCAATCCGGAACGCCATGAAGAGCTACTTGAACGTCGCGGGGAAGTAGGAGCAACAGCTCCATTTTGGATCATCCGGTTACAAATGATGCATATTTATTATAGCAGGTAACGTCACCAGTCAATCAGTCCGTGGGTATCCGGATACGATTTCAAATATACAACTTCACAGTTCGAATCTTGAAGCGGCGCGGCAAAAGGCGGCCGACCCATCGTCGAAGCCGTTCGACGAGAGTGGAGCAGTTCCTCCTCGCTCCCACTGCCCGTACACAAGAGAGGGGGCGACGGCATGGGCCAAGCCGCGAGCTCCTGTCGCAGCTGCGCGTCTCGGTGTTGCGAGCCTCGATGGCATCCCGCCGTGACGCCTGACGACTCCGCCGTCAAGTGCAAACAGCCGCTGGTAGTCGAAGACGAGAGCTGGAAGCGATGGAGCTCCTACCACCTCATCCACCACCCGTCAGCCGCCTCGGGGGCCGGCGCAACACGGGAATCCACGCAGTATACGCCGCCCAGCTACGTGAGTTCGAGTCTCCAGTCCGCCGAGGCCGTCTGGGATCTGTGAGCTGCTGTTGAGCACAAGCCAAGAAGCCGCTTCGCCGTCCGTCAAACGGAGCGGCAACGTGCGTGAAGCGGGTATTTAAGCTACCGAGAACGAGGGGAGACCCTCCTTTGCTGAGCAAACACGAAGTCTTCCTTTCTCTTCTTCCTGCTTGAGCTTTGCTGCTTCTTAAGGCCTCATTTGCTCTTCCGACCGCGTTGTTTCTTCGATCGACGACGTGAAGACGAGCTGGTTCCAGTGCTGTGACGTGTCTCCACGACCTCTCCCTTCGTCGGCACTTGAGCCTCTTGCTCCTGCTCCTGCTCCTGCTCCTGCTCCTCGTCCGTGTCGTTGCTGCCTCGGAAGCTGGACGGCGACGTGGAGGCCAAGAAAGAGCCCGAGGGCAGATCTGCTTGGTCCAATTCATCGCTGAAGAGCTGCGTTTCATTGCCTCGCGTCACGTCCAGCGACGCGTACGAGTCCTCCGTGGTCCTGGTGGACTCTCTCGTCAGTCGAGCAGTGTCTATCTCGTCCTCTTCTTCTTCTACAGCGTCTTCGTCTTCACTCCTGAGCTCTTCGTCCTCCTCCACCACCTCCACCGTCTCTTTCGCCACAGCTCGCACCGTGTTTCGATCGTTGAGATCCCAGATCAGCGCCACTTGGTCCGCATCTCCCTCCTCTCTGTCCTCCTCGCCCTCCTCTTCGTGCTCCGAGCTCATGGACATGTCGGCTTCGTCCTGGAGCTCCTGCTGTCGTCGTTGGCGCCACGCCTCGTCCTCCGTCGTGGTGGTTTCCACCTCCTGCTCCTTGTCTCCTCCTCCGCCAAGCAGCTTGTCCTCTAGGGCGCCGTCCAGGAGCTCGTCCACGCTCCGCTCGCGCCTCGAACAGCAGCAGCACGAGCTGCAGACCCCTCCCATCGACGCTGCTGGCTGATCCGGTCAGATGGAAATCCGACGGCCTTTCAGACAGGATTCGGGCGGCGCTTGAGCGCTCGACAAGAGCAGAAAGGAGAGCAAACGCGTGTATTTCAGGTCAATAGGCATCAGAGGCATCGGCAGTTCAGGAAAAGTACTTGAGCTTCTTGGTGGGGGAGTCCACGTTCTCCAGCGCCACCTTGGGCTTGCGGCTTTTGGGCGGCAGCTTGTGCTTCCAGAGCGTGCAGTTGGCCAGGTACTTGGGGCACTTGTCGTGGCGGTTCGTGCCTCGGCACTTCTCGTTGCCCGTCTTGGCGAAGCCCTCGCACCACGTCCACTGGTAGTGCTCGCAGCTCTTGACCTTGCAGCCTTCGAACCGCGTGGGGACCACGCGCACGACCACCGGAGCCACGTCTTCCATGAGCTGGCGCTCCAACGCGGACGGCGAGAAGGCCTGGCCCTGACTGGCACACAACGCTTGGTGCGCTCGACGCTTGGCTTCCGTGCAGCGGTTGCAGATCTGGAACGAGTGCATGAAGCGCTCCAGGTCCAAGACCCCCACGCCGTTGAGATCCAGGAGTTGGAACAGCGTCTGCGCATCTGGAGCCACGACGCCAGCAGCTCCGGAGCTTTCGGTCGAGCTGCTGGCGGCTCCGGAGCCTTCCTCCTTCACCTGATGGTGCAGCAAGAGCTGCTGGAAGCCTGGCAGTGTCAGTAGCTTACTCGTTGGGTCACAGAACTGGTGGAAGATCTGCACCAGCTTGAAGTCGGCAATGTCCGGCGTGATGGCGAAGCGGGTGCTCGCTTTGCCGGTCGTCGCCGTTGTCGATTGAGGCAGCACGGACGTCGACGAGGCGGCTCGAGCCACCGCAAGCCGTGGTTTGATGGGGGCCGCGGTCTCGCGACGCTGCAAAGGAGCGATGGGCACTCCGAAGGTCGCGTTCATCTTGCGCATGGTGCTGTTCATGGCGGCGGCCGAGTTTACCAAGGCCATAGCCGCCGCGATCTGAGCGTTCGGCTGGGTCTGTTGGTCCACGAAGCCCGGGAAGAACGTGGCTTTGGTGAGAGGCGAGAGGGCATCAGGATTCAAGAAGAATGGCTGCAGATGCTGCTGGTGACTGTCCAAGAACTGGTTGGCTGCGGCCGCGTAGCCCGACGGCGAGAAGTAGTCGAAGGCTGGAGCGCTGTCGACCGTATTGGTGACTGGGGTTGACGGTGCAGCGTTGCTGGTGGAGGCGGTGGAAGTCGAGGACATGGCGGTGAAGGGGAACAAGGGCGTGGTCGCGAACATGGCCTGACTGGTCGGCATCAACAGGTTCATCGAAGCCGGCACGTTGCTGTTGTTAGCGGGCCCCATGAGGTCAAAGCTGGACTGCTGGGCGGCCAAGAAGCTCTGCGAACTGTCGTAGATCGAGTTGAAGAGACTCATGGCGTCGGGGATGTCCTGGTCGTTGATACGACCCCCCGAGTCTCCGATAAGTGGTTGAGTCAGTGAAACAGGCAGTTGCATGGCCATTGCGAGCGAAGAAGGAGCCAGCACGCTGCTGTGGAGTTGCGGCATGGCGTCGCCCAGTCCACGCAAGGGAGAGAGCGCCTCGGAGTTCGTGGAGGTCGTGGAGGCCTTGGAAGGCGAGTCCACCATTGCGGAGAGCTCGGCGTCCGTGAACACTGGCAGATCGTAGCCATCGTCCTCCGAGAGGTCGAAGGGCTCGCCGTCTTCGCCTTGTTCCTCGTCCTCGTCCTCTTCTTCGATCTGCTGGTACTGCTCGTCTTCTTCGTCACCTTCCTCGTCTTCTTCGTCCTCTTGCAGATCGAAAGCAGCGGGGACCGTCTGACTAATCCGTCTCTTGCCGCGTGGCGAGGTAGTGAAGCCTGGTTGATAGACGCAGGTCGTGGAAAGCAGGGCGAAACGGGCAGGCAGCGTGGCTGTGGGCGTCTTGACGTCTTCACACTGAGCCAACCAGCCGCCTTCCTTGTGCACCAGCTCATCATGAGAGGTGTTGGCCATTCTGGTGTCCAAATGCAGCGACTGTTTGAGCGCAGAAGGCTCCGTTTTCACGCGAACTTGCGGTTGCTCGGTGTCAGTATCGGGCTGGTCGTGGCGATCGTGAGGCTCCGGTTGCTCCTGCTTGCGCTGCGGACTGAGCGGCTCCAAGTCCGCGGCGCTGAGCAGCTCGTGGGCCTCGTCGTCCTGTCCATCGATGCCTGTCGTGAGGTCCCAGAGATCTGAAAGGCAATCGAAATAGAGCATCAGAATTTAGAAAATGCCTAGAGAGATTGAATGGCAGGAGGCGTGTTGAGTTTACCGTCCACTTCCTCGTCGTTGTTGGTGGAGAAGAAGGCGTCGAAGTTGAGCAGATCCGTGTCCATGTCCTGCATCGTGACCAGCTCCATCGCACGGGCCGGCAAGAGCGATGCCGGCGTCGAGGCCAGTTGGGTTTTGACGCAGCGTTGGCGTGACTTGGACGTCGTCAGCGGCTGCCAGGCCTCTCAGACGCTATTGCAGGAAGACAAGCGAGCTATTCCTGGCGCCGGAGACCACGTGCGCCTGCCACAAATAGCCGATGACTTGAAGGCTGGCAGATCCGAGTCTTATCTGGTCTTCCAGAACCATCAACGCAGCCATGTTCTGTGTCATTCTCAAGCCAAACCTGGTGTTATATTTGCAGTGGAGGGCTATTTTTGCATGGAACGTTCAGCGCCGGACCAAAATACCGTTGAAGGGAGCCATCGTTCTCAGTCGGCTTGCTTTAGTGGAATGAGCGTCATTTCGGTTAGGCAACCACGCCGCCACGAAGGGGCAACAGGGTGTAGCCATTGCACTTGCACTGCAAAATCATGCGGCGAATTTTGCACGCGTAGCCAGCTATCCAGTACCTTTTGGGCTCCCAACGTGTCGAAATATCGAATTGAATTTTTTGCAAACCAGGATGTCACGAGGGATGGATTCGGTAATGAGGTCATAGCACGCTCTGGGAACGTGACAGCTGCAGCAGAAAAAACACAGGATATTCGTTCTCACAGGGTCGCCGAGTTGCCCTTCAGTACAAGTTACTAAGGTGCAACTTGAAGCAAACCGTAGAAATGTTTCGAGCATTGGATTATACAGGTCGTAGCCACCTCCATCCCCCGCGCTGGATGTGCTTCCGTCGGGGCGGTGTCCGACGAACGCCTCTCTGACCCCAGCGCTTGAGAATCCACTGGCTCCAAGCATTTCATCAACTTCCCGATCGCCGACCCCACCGAAAGTCCGGCGCAGGATCAACTGGGGGGCGGCTGACCTTGGCCAAGAGCACGAGTGAGGAAGTTACCAGAACTTGACAGGCATTTTCGGCACAGTAAGATAGCAACAGCATCGAGCGTTCGGAGAGGTGTCCTCTATGGCTTCATTCAAGGCCGACACACGCTCTCTATGCAAACATCACGCGATAACAGCGGTGGCGGTTGACAATCCTCCCAGGCAGAGTCGCCTCCAACCTGCATGATGCCGCTTGGCATTACATGCTTTGCGTTTATGACGGAATTTCGTTTCGGAAATGCAAAGGCTCCTCGCTAGTTCCACAACCGCTGCAAGATGCGGGGTGGAGACCATTAGGCCGCATGAAGCACGCGGCGTGATATGAGACAGCGCATAAGTGGGAGGATGGCGCGCGCTTCAGGATAATGCAGTGGACGTAATTGTGTGAGCTCGCCGTGCTCCGAAAAATCCACATCGTTCTGACTGCCGGGAATCTGTATATCCTGATAGTGTGAAACTCGATATGTCTGTGTTCAACCGATGGCAGCGTCAATTGATGACCGCCACAACGTGCCGTTACATTTCCTCTAAATAACCAAATACCTTTTCAATTCTATAAATATGACGCAGATAACGACATGCAGTATCACAGGATGTGAGATTGGATTGGTGTTTTTCAGAAAGGGAGGCGCCTTTGGGTGGACTACGGATGGATATCCAGATAATCGACTAAAATCCCCGCCCGCCTCGGAGGGCGGAAGGATCCTCCAGCGTCTCGTCAAGCGCTGCACGGTTGCGTCGGGGGTCGACTCAAGGGTAGTCAGAACTCTATCAGGTCGCCCAGTGCTCGCAGTTGACCCTCCATCGGCTCGTGCTCGTAGTAATGGCTCCAGGCCGAGTTAACTGGCCGCAAATGTCCTGCTCTGGTTGCCTCACAACAATTTTTGCCTCCAACTGAGCAACAGCCATGAGCCAGAACACCAGCCTCGCCAATGCACAGGTCCCGCGGGAGCTGCGGTGCACCTACCGCTCAAAACCCTGCCCGAATGAGCGGGCTCGCAAGCGCAATGGCTCACTGCACATGCTGTGCCAAGAGCACCGCCTCAAGGCCAACAAGACCCAGCGAGACATGCAGCGCCGGCTGCGCGAGCAGCGTCGACAGCAGCAGCTCAACAACCAGCTTTGGAGCCCCGTGACCATGCAACGTGTGGACCGAGTGCTCCTCCAGGATATGCCGGAGCTGGACACGGACGACGATCTGGACTGGTGGGCGACGGCGGAGCCACTCGACGGGCCTGTGGAGCTGCGACCGGAGGACATCGAAGCGCTGTTGGAGCTGTGGGACACCACGATGCGCGTCGTGTGAGCGAACGCAAACAGTCCAAGAAGCAGCGGTATGATCATCGAAGTGCTTCAATGGCGCCCCAAGCTATTCGCGCGCCACCACATCAGTAAACACGTAGGACCGACATCATGAAGCGGCGAAATGCAGACCGCATCTCCGCAAAGCCACAGCGATAGAAGCAGCGGCATTTCCAGGTTGGGGAGGCAAGTATCCCGGCCTCCATTAGGTACTCGTACATTTTAACTCGCAGTATAGAAGAAAAATAGGCAGTAAGCTACATGCATTCAAGTAGACGTACGCAAATCACGTGCACTAATAGCCTTTCGCGTTTTCACATCTACGCTTCCTTCACCTTGCAGACCGGACCACTCGGGATTATCGAAACAAGGAGGTCGCTTCGTCGTGACAAGTCATCATCACAGCGGGAATCCAACCCTGGGAAAAATCGACACCTTCCGTGGAACAGTAGAGACGCCAAGTCATCGCCCACTCCTCAGAATGGAGCGCGTATCGAGGCTGGCGGCGACTGAACCAGCACCGCCGTCGCGATGGCTACAGCGAACGCAGCAGCAGTTCCAAACGCAGCAGCAGCAGCTCCTGCACCAGCAGAACCAAGAGACGCAGCAGCTGAGACGGCTCCACATGGAACAGCAGCACCACCTCTCGCTCCAGCACCAGCAGATCAACATGGACATCGATCGACGTCGACGGAGACTGCAAGAGCTACTACATTGCCAAAAGCTCGACTGCAAACGATTGCAACACCTGCAAAGGGGTAAACAGCAGCAACTCAAGCGTCACCAGCAACAGTTCCTCGTGCAAAAGCTCCCCCAAAGTATGCTATAACACACACTATTTGTTTAGGCGTATGAACGTGAGCGATTCATTTAATCTGTGCAAGTTCATGCAAATCACGCGCTCCTATATAAGTCTATCGGCTAGCCGGCCATTGCTACAGCATCACGGTGTGTTCGCAGAAGCCCTCGCTCTTCACCTTCCACATGTCGCCTTCGTACGCAGCAAAACCGGAGATGCCAGCGTTGTCCGGGCTGACTGGCAATCCGCAGAACGGGGTCGTGTCCTCGTGGCCAGCACGCAAGAGCTGGGGTGCGTTGCCCGCGTCGAACAGCAGCATTTCGAGGATCTCCACTTCCTCAAGATCGAAGCCATTCCGCAGCGCGATGGCGTCGATGGGCTCCGCTGTGCTTTGCGGAGACTCCATACCGCATCTCGCACGTTTGGCGGACAAGTTATTACCACGCGGCGTCATCGGAGCGTCGTCGTCCAGCCGCCGTTCGAGAGCGAGCTGGTTTCTCTTGCGCTTGTGCAGTCGCTGCTGGTTCGCGTTGGCCTTGCGCCGATGGAAGTCACAGAGCTGGTGCAGCGTGCCGTCCAGTTTGAAGGCGCGTGGCTCCTCGCAGTGTTTGCTTCGGTACGCGCACTGCATATCGCGGGGCAGCACAGTCTGGAGCACAGAAGCCATGGTTTTCTGTTCGCAAGCTGGAAACAATTCGATGTGCTCCAAACGGGGGGATTTCGAGAATGAAGGCGAACATAAAGGGAGGCGAGCGAGGTCGTTTCTCACGCCTGCTGTCGAACTTCGCGTCGACGGTCCACGACGCCAAGGGAGTCCACACTGGTGGATGTGCTCGAGTACTATTTCTTCCCGCCTCATCTGCCGGATCGGATCCGCGTCCACTCTTCGTATTCAAGTGAAGACCGTCTGCTGACAATTCAAATCTACAGAACGCGAGGCAACTTGTGCTGAATGCGAAAGATCCATGCCACCACCGTCACGCCATCGTGGAGTCAGCAATTCGAGGCTGACAGCACCTTTGCCTGGCGGATGGGAGAAAGGCGATGGTCTCCCCCCAGAGATGCGCCTCCGAATGTGGCAAGCGTCGGCATCAAACGGGACGTTTGGAATAATTGTGTTTATTTACTGTGTTTGATCTGTAGTTTTGTATGTGGGAGTTAACAGCACCAGCCGTGACGATTATAGTATCGAATACCATTTGTTGACCTGATTTGGAAAATGCGATCTAAAACTAAAAAGAGACAGGTAGGCATCAGCAAGGGAGGCGGGGTGGTGATGAGGCTGATCGTGTGGTTTCTGTTCACAGTCAGTCTGCGAAGGGAGGCGGGGTGGTGAGGAGGCCGTTCGTGTGGTTTCTGTCCAAAGTGTCCGGAACGAGGGGCTGCGTGTCGAAGGCGACAACGGAATTGTGCTCCTTTCCGAGGGGGTTGGCGTACCGTTGTTGATCTCAAGGTGGCGCCGCTCAATTTTGGCCGGTGGACGGCAAAGATCCGTCACTGGATTCTGCACCAGGATAATGTTGTTGGACAGGAGCGGTTGAACATGGCCCTTGCTTGTGTTAATGCATGTACCGCGGAGCTGCGGCACATAGGGCATACCAGGTCGGCGTACGCTGCATGGTGCATGCTGCACGCCAGAGAGCTGCGGGTTCAGGCGCTGTCTTCCGCTTTGAAGGCCCAAGTTCGCGCTGTTCTCCATGTTCGTGGGAAAGCAGGTAGTGCCACATCCGATGCACCCTCGTGCCAGGGCAGCACGCGTGCTGGAATCACCCAGTCAATAACTTCGTAATGACATCATTACAAAAGTCTGCGAATTATGCACCGGCTATTGCACTACCCTATAACAAGAGTACTATAGTACACGTGAAAATATGCTTGCTTCGAGTTTTGTTCCGGGAACTTTTGTCGAAAAGGTTACGACCAGCGACTCGTTCGAAAGCATGCGGCGCTGCGCAACGCAGCCTGCGCCATTGAATTGACGTGCCTGATTGGTCTGCGACAGAGGGAGCCTATCCTACCGGTACAATTACACGTAGCACCTTGCATGAATGGAATGGTATCGGTAATGCATTGTGTGTTGCTCATGCGCAGTTGTAGACGCCTCGTGCATTGTAAAAATGAAAACCTTGCGAAGCCTGCACACATTTTTATAATAATTGGGGATAGTCACATTGAGATACTATCAAAAGCCAAATATACATTAATTTCCCAATAATGTGGTTAATATAGATTTCTAAAATATAGATTTCAAGATTATTTCAACTGAACGGCAATTATGTATGGATTCAAATCTTCAGGTGTTCATCAAAACTTCAAGAGCATGTTTGACGTTCCATACAATCTGGGTTGTTGCATAGACCAGGCGTCAACTGGAGACTGCGGGTTGGACCCCAGGTACACGTACTACTATATGGATACAGTATTTGATGATATAATATATACGGTACACGTTTCCGACGTTCAACAGCACGAAACTTGTCTTCATGCACGATAGTTACCACCGTTAATTGCACCGAATGCTTCAGAGTTGCATAATAATCAACAGTACTCGAATTACAGAACATGCATTTACAAATAGTTCTCTTCCAGTCAAATATAATATAATGCATCTGTTATTTTTTGAAATATTTGAAATAATACTTGGACACGTAATGACATCATTGAGGTCATCGCTACGATTCGTCCCGTCTGACATGTTGGACTTGCATTAATACACGTCATCGCGTCCCGTCTGATGTGTTGGACATGCATTAATACATGTATCCAAAACCCAGCTTGATTTACTGTATGCCCTCATGCGGCATGCAGCACCGCGGATTAACTCCATTGCTAGACCCTTGGTTGGTCTCCAACGCTGGCCATCGACCCATACCGGGGCTGCCCTCAACAACCCTTCATGATGCAACCTCAGTGCGCGCAAATGTGTTGTTTATACCATCCTGTGTCCATGTACAATTGCCAAGGCGGAATCCTGCAGGAAACCCAAGCGGGTTGGCATCGCCTCCATGCAATCCAAACGACTCGTAGGAACGGAAAATGGTGCATTGCATTTGATCTGCCTGAGGACATGCATCCCTCACATGATGAAGGTCTTGTCTTCCACGATAGCCGATGTGCTCGACAAGCCAGTATCAAACGGAAGAATCGGCAGCGGCTGCATGTCGATGAGCAGCAGCTCCAACATGTCCATATCGACCAACTCCAGGTTCGCGATGACAGGCTCCCAAGGGACGTGGTTGATGTCGAGCTTGTTGGTGGCCAGGAATTGGTAACTAGCCTCGGCAGTGGCGTGGTAGCTGGGGTCGGGAGTACCTTGGAAGCTGGTGCACGCCTTCTTCGCCTGCGGCACGTCGTTTGACACGTTTCCTTGGCGTATCGCGCGTTCCTCGCGGTGGCGCTTGTGCAGCTTCTGCTGGTTCAGATTCGCCTTCCGCCGGTGAAACTCGCAGAGTTTGTGGAGAGAGCCGTCGAGTTTCGTGGCGCGGTGGTTCGTGCACACCATGCTCCGGTAACCGCATTGCAGGAGCAACGACACCGAGCTGGGGGCTTCCTCGAGGGTGGTGGACATGTTGTGTATATGTGTATGAGGGAGGGTGGCGGTATTGCCGATGGTTGGGGGGAAGAAGGCGAGTTGGAAAATGGCATCCAATGCTGCGCATGGGGCGACGTTGGCTGTCCCGCCCAGTGGACCTCGCCAAATGGTACGAAGGGTGGCAGCTGGCCAAAAGGTACATGGACGTACACACCTTGCGGCCAGCCGTCACCCTTCGTTGGACATGTGGGGATGAATATTTACGAACAGTAAACTCTTGTATTAATACATGTTTCGGAATACTGGTACATATAACGTAGTTATTTGAATGCATGTACTGATCCAAAATACAAACTACACAATAATTATTTGAGTTGACGCATCTTCGCGAGCTGGTGACTCGTGACACTATGATTTATAGCCAGCCCAATCCGGCTTTGCTGTCCACACTTGGGAAACGCCGGGATGAGCACCGCAACATATTTTTTTGTTAGTACGGTACATGTATTACTACATGCAGTGCCAACCTCCGGGGTGATATTGAAAGTTTACAAAGTTTATAACGTTTATTTGAATGAAGATCCAAGGCACAGCTCTTGTTCACACTCTTTCTTGTGGCAGAATATCGTGAATTATAGACTGAGTTATTTTTTAATTTCGTGCTGATTATTGAAGCAGGCGCCGATGAAATACAGTACGGCAATCCAGAAATATTCGGAACATGTCTTGTCAAAATGTTTGCGTACAGTACAGTTCTGTAGCCACCATGTCAAACAATGGAACGGATGCACGAAAGGATGACGTGTAATGGAGCCGCCATCCCTGGGGAGACCCCCCCCCCCCCCCCCCCCCCCCCCCCCCTTGTGTATCTTTTGTTGATTCTTTTCCAAGTGATGGTTATCCGGTGTGCGTCAACCGATCTGTCGGAACGGGTTCAGATAGTCCAGCCCACAATTGCTTGTTAACTCGCTGAGCCACTCGCAAGCTGCGAAACCTTAGAAAATCAGGACGAATGTAATCTGTGTCCACTAGATTCGTGTAGCCATAGGAACAAACAGCGGGATTCAAACGTCATCTCAACCCACTGAGCTTTGTTCAGTATCCACTTCGTCCTCGTGAATGGAGCAGGGCAGCTCACGCCACAGTCGGACAAGGGCGCGGTGGTGAGGTGCGCTGAAGACAGATATTTTTGCAGTTTCGAATCGTCCTTCAAGCACTCAAGACATACATTCTGAAACTCCAACACCTCAACGAACGCAAACGATGGTAGCCGACACGATCAAGCCCGATGCCACTCAGCTGGAGCCAACATTGCCCTTAGCGTTGCGCTGCTCGTATCCGTTCAAGATCTGCAACAGTCCACGAGCTGTTAAGACCACCGGCGATCTGCACAAGCTCTGCCAGATGCACCGCCACAAGGCCAACATGAACCAGAAGCGGCTGCAGCAGAAGCGGCGCCGCGAGCGCCAGAAGCTGGCATCCGAACGCCCTCCAACGATATATGAGGCGACGCCCCGACGATCGTATTTGAACATCGACGACCTGGTGGACCCCAGCGACAACACCGCGACCACAACACTGTGGCAATTTAAGAGTGAGAGGATAGTGAATGTCGTGAACGTTTCCGTGCGTGACAGTGGCTACGTGTTGGAGCTCTAACTTGAGTATAATAGGCTTTACTGGCTATCTCAATCGTAACACATTTGATGCGGTACACAATTTATTGGAGTGCGAATATTTATGAATTGCGTTGACTACCGGGATGAGCCATTCTTTTTAAAACAAAGTAGCGCAGAACCTCACTCGCTTCGCTCGCCAAGCTGTTAAAGAAGACTTACCGCGCTTGGACGACGTCCCCATCGTTTGAATGAGAGAAACGTACCAGTACGAAGTGTGCTGGTTCAAGCTGATTATATTCGCAATTTTGCTTCATATTTCCGATCCACGATTTTTTAATTTGTTTGGTAGGTCCACTCACGTCGGTATGGATGAATATCGTCACATCTCCGACCATACTTGATTTCACTAAAGTTATTATCGACCAATAGAAACTAGCCTGCTGACGATACTGGGATTTCAGCCACTCATATCCTGGCATATGCCTTATTTTGGCCAATCTGTGAGTTGCTGCTTTAACGAAGCCCGCTCGCCCCCTC
>MBAC02010380.1:0-37184 GCA_001712635.2 Nothophytophthora sp. Chile5
ATCTGGCCGTTCATCCCGCTGGCCGAGACGGACCTGTCGCAGTGCCGCCGTGCCACGCCGTCGTACCGTGGACTGCCCGCGAGCTACCCGATCCCGCCGTGCTCGTCCCGCTCTGCACTGGAGAAGGACGTCTGTAATGATGCGTGGGTGTCGGTGCCGACTGGCAGTGAGGACTATTCGTTCAAGAGCATGCGCAAGAACCAGTATGAGGAGGCGCTGTTCAAGTGTGAGGACGAGCGCTTTGAGATCGACATGGTGATCGAGGCCAACGCGTCCACTATCAGCATCCTGGAGCCGCTGGCGCACGAGATTGAGATCCTCAAGAGCAAGGAATCCGGTGTCGAGGACGACAAGCTGTGGAACTACGTGGTGGACAAGGGCACGTTCCGTGTGACGCACTTGAACGCTATCACGCGTATCTACGGCGAGTCGGGCTCGCAGATCCTGGACTTGCTGCGGAAGTACCCAGCGGGCGCGATCCCCGTGATTCTGAAGCGGTTGAAGCAGAAGGACGAGGAGTGGCGCCGCGCGCGCGAAGACTTGAACCGCCAGTGGAAAGAGGTGAACGAGAAGAACTACCACAAGTCGCTGGATCACTCGAGCTTTTACTTCAAGCAGAAAGACAAGAAGCAAACCAGCATGAAGATGATGATGCAAGAGGCCAAGAAGAAGCTGGAGGAGGACGAGAAACGTGCCGAAGAGACCAAGGCAGACGCTGCCAGTTCGTCGCCATCGACGGTATCAGCTTCAGCTGTGGTAGCAGTGAATGCCCCGCCCCAGCCGTCCGACATCGCGGATGCATTGAAGAAGGAGCAGTCGGCGGCAAAGCCAGCGGCAGATAGCAATGTGGCGGCCTCCTCGCAGCCTGCGTCGGCGACCGCATGGAAGCCGCATTTTGCGTACAAGTTCGCGTCGGTGCAGATCCACAAGGAGGCGTTCGGGCTGCTGTCGTATGCAGCGGAGAAGAACTTGAGTGTGGCGGACAAAGAGAAGATCTCAAAGGTCTGGCAGCACTTCTTCTTCCCGTTCTTCCACCTGGAGGAGGAGTGGCTCGTGCGCAAGCCGCAACGCACCACCCTCACGCCCAAGAAGGCCAGCACGCTGCCGGTGGGTACGGAGGTGAGCACGGAGTTTGGTGAAGGCACTGTGCAGTACTTCAACCGGGATAAGGGCTACCTCGCGGTGAACCTGGCGATCACCGGATGTCAAGCGTTCTTGCAACCCAGCGCCATCACGATCCAGGAGGCCTCGGATTTCCCCCCGGGACTTCCGGCGCTGGACGACCGTCAGGACGCGGCGAAGACGCAAGCGACGACCAAGACCCAGTTCTACGGTAGCCAGCACACGTACGCGTTCCTGCGGCTGTACCAGATGCTGCACAATCGACTGGAGCGTGCGTTTGACCTGTGCGAGAAGGCGAAACGCAGCCGCAACCGCCGCACGATCAACCCAGCGGCGCGTGCGCTGGCACATGCCCACCACTCGCTGGCCGCCTCAGCCAAGGAGAAGACGGGCGACTATCAGACCTTCTTGTCAAAGCTGTACGCGTTGATTGACGGCTCGGTGGACAGCTCCAAGTACGAGGACTGCTGCCGTAGCCTGATGGGGTCCACGTCGTACTTCTTGTTCACGATGGACAAACTGGTGACGCTCGTGCTCAAGCAGATGCAGCACCTGGCGAACGACGACACGTGCCAGGAGCTCATTAAGGCGTTCGGCGAGCAGCACAGCGACGCGACGGCCTCGACGGGATCGGCGATGTCCGAGGCGGAGGCCGCAGCGTACCTGAGCAAGACCAAGTCCATCTTTGAAGGGGAGGGAGCCTTTCGCATCGAGTTTAACCCTGGTGTGCTGCGTCAGACACCGCTGGAAGCCCGTGGCGGGACGACGCCGTCGGGTGCGGCCGCCGAGTCTTTTAAGATTTGGGCGCCGTCGCCACGCGTGAAGACTCAGGAACCCAGCAAGTGGCTCATTGAGCCGAAGCTGGCCATCGAGTATTTGGGCTCCATGGACGACGACGCGGATGACGACGACGACGATGACGAGTCGCCGAGCGCCACGCCGCTGGACACGCCGTCAGCGACGCCTATGTTTGGCTCCCCCATGCATGACACGCAGGATGACGACGAGTTGATGGAGGAAGCCAAGGACGAGGACGAAGTGGAGGCTGCTGCCACGGCTTTGTCTGTATCTGCGGAAAATCGTGGAAGCGCAGTGAAGGTAAGACACAGTGGGGACGACAGTGCCGATGCGTCATCAGACGAGGCCAAGACGAAGGATTTGGAGTCCGCGACGCTGCTCAAGAAGCGCGCACGTGACTCGTCAGAGGACGAGAGTGCAGCGTCGGAGACGTCCGCTTCCTTGCTGACTGCGGTGGCGGGAGTTATGGCTGCTGCGAAGAAGAAGGCGAAGACAGCCGAAGACAGCGTGGACATGGAACATGCGGCGGACGACGAGGCTGAAGAGGGGGAGGCATCGGCCGATGAGGACGAGTCCATGGATGACCACGGTAAGGAAGCGGGGGTCGCGGAATCGCACGAGGATGACCTCATGACGGGCGACGAAGACGAACCGAGCGGCGCGAAGGACACGCAAGCCGTCTCTACTACTGCGGCTCCAACTGAAGAGGTGAAGCAGGAGAAGTTCCTGCAGAAGCAAGAGGTCTTGCCTCGTCTCGAGTCCCCGAGTGACGATCGTGAAGAGAAAGAAGAGGGGGAAGAAGTGAAGGAGGGGGCCGCCAGTGAGCGCACGGAATCCCGACCTGAGCCGGTGGCGGTCGCAGTCTCCGCCAAAGACGCCACTGCCAAGGAGACGAAGGTGGTGTCGTCTCCTGCGAAGGTAAAGGAAGAGCGGCAGCGCGAGAGTAGCACGGCTGTGCCCTCCGCTGGCGCAGCGAAGGAGGATGTTCCTTCGTCGGCGTCTACAACAGCGAAGAGCGACGACAAGCGGACGGACTAGGGAGAGCGAGAGCAAGACCGACCGCAGACGAGATCGAGAGGTGGCGAGGGAGCAGAAGGAGAGAGAAGAGCGTCCCAATCACGACGATCGGTCTACGTAGATAATTCCATGTGTGCCTTCGCTGTATTGAGATGGGGGCTTGCCCCCTGTTGCTTGACGCTCTCTGGCTGCTGATTGGACAGGGGACCGCGAGCGACGCACCGACGGCAAAGGCATGGAGCTCTATCACTTGAACACTGTCGTCGCATTCTTGCGTGCTCTGATGCTTTCTCTCTGTCTGTAGCTGCTCTGCTGTCGAAGGGAGAAGCCAAAGCGGAGGAAGGTTGCCCAAACGAAGAGCTCCGCCCAAGCTGCCTTCCATCGTTGACGTTCCAGCCAGCCAGCGCTCAGCCACCGTGAAGGGTTTCGTAGCCTTTGTATCGCGGCAGCAGCGGCAACGTCCTGTCACCATCCGAGCAAGCACACAACGACGTTGAACCTCAGTGACCAGCCAAGTATCCAAGTCGACACATGAGCGGTCGAGCAAACGAGGGACGGACGCACTTTCCGTGGAGCTGCCGTTGCCTGGTCATGGTGGGGAACAGGAAGAGCAGGTTCTCATCCCGCGGATCCTGCGGCGAGACCTGTCGTGTTGTGTTGACTTCGTCCGTCTCGGCGTCAGTCCTGCTGCCTGTTTTCCTGCCCAACGGCATGCGATCACCGAGGGATTGGCCAGCTACGGGGGACTGCAGACTCGCGAAGGCCCTTGCTGCCTTCTGCTGCTGTCGCGTCATCCGAGTGGCACCCTCCGAATACCCAGCTACATCCACTGGACTCTCTGCTTGGTGGTGGTGCCCGCGTCGCCTTCGGTCCCCCGGGTCTATTGTGCTGGCGGAAGCGTGCTTCAACACCACTGAAGGGAGCGACACGACTTTGGCAGGCGACTGGATCCCGTGGCCGCCACTTTGCGCGGGAGTTGACGTCCGGTCTGCACGAAGAGACGAAGACGACGGGGAACGAGTGGCTGCAACAGACAACGATGAATCGCCTCGTGCAGGTAGCGCCGTCACTACCGAACGTGTCCATTCCGTGGCATCGTGCGTCAGTCAAGACGATCTGGGAGTACGAAGCGTCAAGCACTGAGAACAACAGAAGGTACCTGGCTGTTTGCGGCGGAGCGCATCACGGAGCGTTTCGATCTTGAGGCGCAGATCGCAGTGTTCGTGCTTGGCCTCGGCCTCCACGCGCTCCAGCACGAAGCGCAGCGTATCGTAAGCCGCGCTCTGCAGCACTGCAGCGTATTACAGACACAAGAGCGGAAGGCCACGACTCAGTCTCACATGCAAGTCCTGTCCGCCAGCTACAGCAACGATCGACGTACTCTCAATGCAGGCGACGACCGCTGGGTCCCGTCGGTCGCCGCTCTCGCGCACGAAGTCTTCTTGGGACAGCGAGATGGTTCGGACGGTCGTGACGGCCTGCACGGTGGTGGGCTCAGGCAGTCCCAGCACAAGGGAGATGTCCCCCGTGGCAGACTTGGGTCCCAGCGAGGCGACGGCCAGCTGGGAGTCGTCCGCCCAGCGAAACTTGTGCGTGTGTCGCAGCACCGACTCGGCGGTGGTGACAGGAGGCTTCTTCTTCTTGCTGGATGCGTCTCCGGACTCAGCTTTCGTGTCCGAACTGGCGCCGTCATCGCGTGCTACGGAAGCACGGCATTCGCCTTGGATGATGAAGTAGAGCGTGCCAAGCTGCTGGCCTTCGCGGGCGATGACCGCGCCGGGCTCGAAGACGGCTTGACGGAAATACCCAGCGAACCGTTCGAGGCCGAAGAGCTTGGCCCAGTTGTTCCGTTCCAAGCAGTCGGAGCTCTTCAAGCAGGTCTCCGTGAGCACGAGGTAGTCGGCCGGGCCATAGACTACCACCTTGTTGTACAGGTGGATGGCGTTGCGCAGCGCATTCTCCCGCTTCACACGGCGCCACATGGTGTCCGTCACGCCGTCGCCACTCCCGAGATCCGAAGCAACAGCAGCAGTCGAAGCCGACACGCCTGTCGAGTGGGAGAACGCGTCTTCCTGTGTCAATACGCGTGACGGGAGCCCTAGATTGCCCACGACGGAGCCCTCCGCGAACGACAACACGGGCGCGGCGGTCGAGTCGATGGGCTTGGCCTGCGCGTTGCCGTACAAGAGGATGTACGCTCGCCGGGTCTCCATGGCAGTCAACCAGAGCACCTGCTCCTCGTCGTGGCCCAGATGATGCAGCTTCATCTGACTGGCAGTCTCCAAGCTACGCTCGAGCAGTTCAGCATGACAACAGAGTGCGTGAGGGTGAAGCGAAGAGGGTCAGCCATCGATGGAAGGAGAGGATTGACGGACCGCTCGACAAGCGACAAGGCTCGCCACCACGACTGCTCCGCGAGAGTAGTCTCGTTGGTGAGATACGTGACGATGAAGTCCAGTTCGTCGAGGGAGAAGTCGAGTTGCCGAAGGAAGAGCTTGCGCAGATGGAAGCGCGCACCCAGTTTGGTGGTCGCATGCTCCGTGCCGCCCAGTGCCGACGTCCAGTGCGTCAGTCCCTGCGAAATGGCCACCCGCTTCAGCGAAACAACAGAGCGCAGTCCACCGTCTGTCAATGAAGCGCCCGCCTTCCATGGTGCCACTACGACCCAGCAACACAACGCCGACGTACTCGGTTGTTGTTCATGATCGTCTCATGGAGCGGTCGACCGCACTCAATTGTCTGCCAAACCGAGAGCGAAGGCGCCAAAGAAGGTGGTGCGGTCTCCCCTTCCGCATATTTATAGCGACTTGCTCCTCGAATAGCAGGTGCTTCCAGTGGAGTGGGGCGTTCGGCGGCTCGTAAGAAAACGTTCTCGTCTTGGGAGCGCCTTCCTAAGCATTCCCCACCGGTGTAAACGCAAGCGACGACTATGAACCGAGCTCTGAAGATGGAGAACTGCATGGGGGAGGGCAGGACCTGGAAGTGACAGGAACTCGAGGGTCGGCGCGTCTTCTTCGTGGCTTTGACCGATGCGGGAACGCCCGGGCTCCTTTCGAACTGCTGATAGATACTGATGGCCCGAAGGCAGTACGAGTGTCGTCGTTGGTAATCCAGGCTGGCGACTTGAGCGGACGACGGTCAGGATCTGATGCACTCGGAGACTCAAGGAGAGCAAAGAGAGAGAAAACGAACAGACGCAGACGAAGAAGAAGACGCCTCGGTCTTGTTCATCCATTAGACCACGTGTGACGCGATCAGTCAAGTCGCCTCCCATTCAAGAGCAGTTCTCGTGCTATTCCAACTAACTGCTCTCGAACGCCGCGTCAAGGCTGCATAAGGCGAGCACTCTCCAGGACCGCATACAGGTCCACGGCAAGAGGATCGGGAAACCCGCCTGACAGAGCGTCACCCGCTTGCAGACCCAACAGAAGACGGGAATCAAACGTCACCACCGTTTGGGGAGCGACGATGGGGACGGGGTCCTGATGGGGGAGTCTGCGTGCCTCGTGCTCCACCCTGTGGAGCTTGTAGCTGGCGCTGACCAACTCGTCCTCGACCGCCACACACAGGACATAGCGCACGCCAGGGAACCTGGTCCATACGTCTGCCTTCCAGTCCAATTGGCCATCCGAATGTCCCCATCGACGAGAAAAGCCCACCTCGAGTTTGAGCGTGTGCCAATCCCTCAAACGGTGCAGTCCGTGCGGCAGTGTCACTCCCAGAACTTGGCCACTCGGGCCGACGCTCTCATCCGGCAGATATCCACGGCGAGTAGACACGCACATTTGACCATGGAATGTCAGGTATGTGTGGACCACGGGGTTGCTCAGAAGAATGACCTCGTGGAACGCGCCGATATAGTGCTCATGCTCTGGCGACGGCAGCTCCACGATGTAGATCTTGCCGTCGATCCACTCCATGTGCGTGGACTTGAGCTTCTGATCTTCTCTCTCCACGAACGCGTTCCAGTCGGTCTCGAACGCGTCACAGACGTACACAGCGTGGCCTCGGGGTGTCTCCAGCACTTGCTTCCAGTCGAGCGAAGCGAGCTGCGCGTTGATTCTGGCCACCGCCATGGTGCTGACTGAGGTACGAAGGATTTCTGCGACTTCCTCACCTCGTTAGACTTGGGCGACGCGACGGAGAGAGAACTTGGCTCTATTATGGTGAGGGTGACTACCTGACTACTACCCAGGGGTGCATCGTCGTCCTACCTCCGTCCTCCCGCACTCCCCACCGATGCGAAGGAACCCAAACGACCTGCACTACGATCGCACAGAGAGCTCCCTCTCGAAGACGACAAGAGACGGCGACGCCTTCCATCTGAACTCGACCGCCAGTGTTGCTTCCTCGAGCCTCTTGAGTCTACCGCTTATCCGTCGAACGGCTCGAGGTTGAGCAGCTCGTAGGACTCGACACGCTCTTGCTGCTGTTGGGGTTGGAACTGGTGATACGGATAGATCGACGACACTGCGTTCATGCCGCTAGCTGATGACGACGACGACGTGAAGAGCGGCCGACGTAAGGAAGCGGAGGCGCTCGGCTACAAACAGAGCAGCAGCGACGGAGACGCAAGAGGAGAGAGCACGACAGCGTAAGAAGAGGGGGCTGCCATTGGCCTCCGTCGCCTTGTTCATCCAATAACTTTAAGGAGATGCAGCATGCAGGGTCCGACTGGACCACAGACCACCGTCGCAGAGTCACAGATACGTGTCATCCGTCCATACCTGGTCCATGCTATTGTAGTGACCCATGCTGGCGGCTTGTCTATAGAGCGGCGCCGTCGTCGGCTTGACGTTGCCGTTCATCATCATGTTGGACTGCATCCCCATGCCACCATTGCCGTGCGCTTGCTGCGAGTGTTGGGGAGGCGGCATGCCTCGGAAGATCTGCGCCGTCACGGACACGGGGCTGTCGTTCTTCCACAGATCGCGCTGCGAGCCCTGGATCTCGTCCAAGATGCGCTTGTGCGGGAGGTTCACGGGCGGCGCATCACTTGAGCGATACTGCTGGCCGAACGCCGCGGGTCCTACAGCCACAAGCAACACAAAGAAAACGTCAGCAGACGGCTACCTCAAGCGCTGGGGACCTCAGAAACCGCAGCTTACCTGTCCCCGAGGACGACGAGTACATGCCCGATCGATTGTCGTTGGCCGAGTAGGAGCTGCCAGCCATCCCGTAGCCAGTCTGTGCCTGTTGCTGCTGCATGTGGCTGGCTGGCGATCCGTAGGGCGAGTTCATCATGTTCATGGAGGCCGAGGGCGGCGGCGTCCCCATCGCTGACCCTGAAGTGGAGCTGGACGCTCGAAGGCGATGGTGCTGGCCCGGCGCCTGCATCGACAAGTAGTCGAGCGTCTCGTTCTGGTTGCTCTGACTCATCCCATTGGCCGGAGACGACGTCGCCGACATGGTGCGACTGTAATCCGGACTCAAGCCGGTGGAGTAGCCGACTCCAGGCACGGGGTACCCCATCGTCGGCTGTCTCAATGCTGCAGCCGTCATGCCTGGACGCTCAAAGTCGGGCATTGCATTGTTTTCCGCGCGCTCGGAATCGCTCGGGAAGTTGCTGAACAGCTTCTGGAACGTGGGCTGGAGCCCTCCTGTGCGCTGCTGCTGCTGAGGCGACAGCTGCAGACGCTGCGAGGGCGGCGCTGGGCCCATGTGGCTGCTGGCGTTGGGCACGGGGGACGACGTGACGGAGGCCACGCGGATGCTCTTGCCCTCGCGCATGGGGCCTTTCTTGCGGATGGACTGGCGCTGCATGCGGCGCATGGTGGAGTAGTAGCGGTTCTTGATGGCGTTGTCCGTGCTGTCAGGCCAACAGAAACGCACCAGAGTCGTCAGAGCTTCCGCAATCGCAAGCGAGGCCGTTAGTGAGCGAGGAGAGCGCATGGTGGGGCGACGTACCGTCCCGGCAGCATCTTGGAGATCTCGGCCCACTGGTTGCCCACGTTCTTGTGGCACTCGAAGATCACGTAGTCTTCCTCCGCCGTCCAGGCGTCCTTGCGCACCGTCGGGTTCAAATGATTGTGCCATCTGCAGCAGCCAACGCGTCCAACAAGGCGTCAATCACTCCGTCTCATCCTCTCAACTCGACGGGCCATTCTCTCACCTTTCTCGACACTGCTTGCCCACGCGGCCGGGGAGATGCATGGCGATGAGCGACCAGCGCTTGGCGCCGTACTGCTTCACCAGCTGCATGAGCTTGTCGTTCTCCTCGCGGGTCCAGGGGCGCTTGCTGTTGGAGTCCGTCTTGCGGCGCATGGGTTTGCTGCTGCTGTTGTTGTCGTCGTCCTCCTCGCCCAGAGACTCCTCGGGGCTACCGCCGCCGTATTTGCTGCTGCTGCTGACGCTGCCAGGTCCAGGAGCGGCGCGCAAGTAGCTCAGCTGTCCATAAGGATACTTCCGTTTAGTCCACGGCACAGACAGATCAAGCAAGAGGGCGAGACGTACATCGGGCCCGTGGCCGACGTCTAAGAGCGCCATCTCCTGGTTGCCGCCCATCTCGCGCCGCATCAGGTCCAAGCCGGCGCTGGGACTGCCGCCGCCGCCTTCCAGGTCCATCAACTCGAGCTTGCGGTTCATCTTGGTGGGGAAGCGCTGCAAACGAAACGATCTCTATGGACGCGGCGAGCGCAGGCCGTTATGCTGAGCGTTGCTGAGCGCGTTACGAGCGTTTAAAGGAGTGCGGGAGGCGAGAGCGCCGCGTCGTGGCCGGAACTGGTCGCGGGAGCTGCGGGAGCGGTGGGCTTGGGCTCCTCGGGGGCGTTTTGCTACTGTGGCGGTTGCCGTTGCCGGCGCGTCCCGTGCCGCCCGATAAGGCTACTTTCGTTTTTGTATGCGCCTGCCCAAGATGAAGCCCAACACTGGAGAGAGTGGAACGTTTCGCAAGTTTGAAGTTGGTGGGATTTGCTTTTTTCCATGCTTTTATCTTTCATAAAGTCGCCGTAAGTTACTATGTAAACTATGCTATGACTTGAATCAGGTTGGGAGGAATGCTGCGTTTGCGGGTTTTGCAAAAATGAAAGCTTTCGTCTCAGCTGGATAGGCTTCGGGTTTTTATGGTTTACTTGACCGGTGCATTTGCACTATATTTCCCGAAACCGCCACGAGCTGGCATCGTTTTGGATACGCTTGCACCGCCCTGAAAGGGCGCGGACCAACGAAACGTTTCCTTTCGAATGGAGATGGCGGTGGACGGGAGAGGGGGAACGTTCTTCTTTGGCAAAGAGACTGGAGACCAACGGTCGGCGGTTTCTTTTTCGCTTCTTCTCGGTTAAATGACGGCCGTTCAGTATGGCTGCGCATCAAGCATGTCTCTCAACACCAGTTCGTGTCCTTTCGCTTCTGAAATGAAACTCCAAGCGAAACCACAAAAAGGCAACAACAATCAGCCGTCGTCACGTTCAGTTTCTGCGAAAACTGTGCACGAAACTTTGCACGTTTTGCATGGAGTTTCATGAACATGGACTATTATCTGAGCCTAACGGGTTGTTACAGTCCGCTTCCTTTCGCGCTATGTCGTGTTGAAGCCACCATATTTGCGATGTTGAAGTTAAAGAAGGGCGATATGACAGCCTTTCCTGCCCAAATGTCGTTTGATCGTTTGCGTTTCATTTTGGCGTGCCTATCCTGGCAGCAATTGCGTTACTTCTGGTCGTGGCGTTTGCTCTTGAAAGACGCGAGGACTATGGCGTCCGGTTAGGCCGGGCTATTGCATCCAAAGTGTTGCAACAGCGTAACCAGCTAAGCGTTAAAGTTGTGCATGTACTACGTTTCAGTTGCAGCGAGTGTTTCTCACATGTCAAATCCATCTCCTGATCTGCAGGGAGGTGGCGCACGCGCCGAATATTCCAGTTTCGTGGGGGAATGCTACGACTTCCGTATCGTTCGCTCACTATTCGCCAAGTGACTCCCCCTACATGGTGTAATCGAGAAGTTTGCACCAAGTATCGCACCTTTCCAAAGCCTTGTGGCTGCAAATTGCGTGACGCCGATGAGCACGTTTGCGCCTGTTCCTTTCGTCGCGCCTTTGGCTGCAAAACAGCACTCGAACCTCTCAAAATAAATACCTCTATCAGATACCGGTTTTCCATCTTTCCCGCGACAAAATATTATTTACCCCAGGTTAATTAGCCGCTCGAGGAAAAATGGCGCGCAACCACAAAAGTATCTCTAACACAAGGTAGCTCTACTTTCTGACCAAGTGGATCGACGGATGACACCAAGGTCGGTGCACGTGGTTGTGGCGGCGGCGGAGGCCAACGGCGGCATCGGCTTCCGCCAGCAGATCCCGTGGCGTCTGCCCACCGACATGAAGCGCTTCCGCGCGCTTACAGTGCGCGCTCCGGCGACGGAGACGCCGCAACACGCCGTGGTCATGGGCCGCAAGACGTGGGAGTCGCTGCCGGCCAAAGTGCGGCCGCTGCCGCAGCGTTACAACGTGGTGCTGACACGCAACGCCAGCTACCGCCAGAGTGCGGACGTCCCGGAGTCCGTGGGCGTGGCTGCGAGTTTTCGCGAAGCCTTGGCGCTCATCCAAGCCAAGGGCGACGCCGTGGACCAAGTGTTCGTGATCGGCGGAGGCGCCGTCTACGCCGAAGCGCTGGCGTACGAAGGCTGCAGCCACGTGCATTTGACTCGCGTCAAGGGGGATTTCGTGTGTGATGCCTTCTTCCCCTCAGATCTGAAGACGCGTGGCTTCCAGATCGTCTCGGAGTCGGAGATCAAAGAGGAGAACGGCGTGCAGTTCCAATTTGTCGACTTGGAGCGGGAAGTCTCAGCGGAAACCCCTCGTGTGGAAGCTCCACTGTTGGACAACACGACTCCGCATGAAGAGACGCAGTATCTGGCGTTGATCCGCCAGATCTTGACGCAAGGCGCGCGACGTGGCGACCGCACGGGCACCGGGACTTTATCCGTCTTTGGCGCCCAGATGCGCTTCAATTTGCGGGATAATGTGTTTCCTCTGCTCACGACCAAGCGCGTGTTCTGGCGCGGCGTGGCTGAGGAGCTCTTGTGGTTCATTAGCGGCGACACGAACGCAGCCACGTTGCAGCAAAAGGACATCCACATCTGGGACGGCAACGGATCGCGTGAGTATCTGGACAGTCGAGGGCTTCAAGCTCGGGAAACGGGCGATCTGGGGCCGGTCTACGGCTTCCAATGGCGTCATTTCGGGGCCAAGTACACGAACATGCACGCTGATTACACTGGCCAAGGCGTGGACCAACTGGCTGAAGTCATTCAGAAGCTACGAACGAATCCGAGCGACCGTCGCATCGTGCTTTCCGCTTGGAACCCGGCGGATCTGAACGAGATGGCACTACCGCCGTGCCACATGTTTTGTCAGTTCTACGTGGCGGATGGCGAACTGTCGTGTCAAATGTATCAGCGTTCGGCCGATATGGGGCTGGGCGTACCCTTCAACATCGCTAGTTACGCGCTGCTTACGAGACTCGTGGCCCAAGTGGCTGGCCTGCAGCCCGGCGAGTTTATCCACGTCATTGGTGACGCCCACGTGTATCTGAACCACGTGGAGCCGCTACAGCAGCAGCTCACGCGGACGCCACGGCCGTTCCCCACGCTGCACTTGAACCCGGAGAAGACGTCGAGCATTGACGAGTTCGCGTACGAAGACCTGGAGGTGCGCGACTATCGTCCGCATGGCGCCATCAAGATGGCCATGTCCGTGTGAGGTTGGCTTACAAGAGCAAGAGGAAGGGGGAGAGGAAGGATGAGAGACAGTGGATCGTTAGCGTAAGGTTTCTATATTGCAGGCACAGCCCAGAGCTTTAGAGTGAGATGCATGTCATGAAGGTAACCAGCGTCCTGGCCCAGCGATAGAGCGTGACCCCTTCTAACCGAAAGCTCCTATACAAACGAAGAGATAATAACTTAGAAACAGCGCCATGAAGTGGCCGGATGGTCGCTCTGTCAACGCGTGGCTGGCTGTTGGACCGCTGTGGAGACGCTGAGACCCATGGGCGGCAGCGAGAACGTCACCGCCGACTTGCGCAGCTTCTTACTCACGCGATTGCCCATGTTCTTCACCGCCTGCGCTCTTCCAAACAGCGCGCGAGGCACCGCCACGGCCGCCGACGCTGCTGCCGTCGCCGCGCGTCGCGGCGGCCTCTGCGGCTGCGTGGGCGCGACCGCCGCGGTCTGTAGCACGAGCTGCAGCGCCTTGTTCTGCGTGTCGAAGAACACGTCCAGCTCGTCATCTGCGAGACCCATGGCCTTGTGTTGCGGCTCGCCCCAGTAGTTCCGCTGCCAGGCGTGGATGGCGTTGCCCCACGCCTTGCGCTCCCCCCACGTGGGGGCGCTCATCACCAGCAGCGTTGGTGTGCCGTACACCAGCACGCGGCCGTCGCGAATCCGCGACCGCTGTAGCCGGACAGAGAAGCTGTAGGGGCAGTCACGGCCTTCGTCGTCCGGGATGCCGCGGATCTTGAGGCGCGAGCGCGAGAGTATCACCTCCCGCACCAGCACGCCGCGCTCCCTTCGCGAGTAGAACTGCAGCTTGCCCTCGCCTAGCACGCAGTAGTAGATGTGGCTGCGGCGCCCCTCGTCGTGCAGCAGCAGGAACCCCTCCTTCGACATGGCGTGGATGAACGAGCGCCAGAAGCTCCAGAGCTCTTCGTTACCACGGCGAGAAGAAAAAAAAACTCAGCCACGATTAAACTCGGTGCGGGAAGTTCAGTGACCCAGATGGAGAGGGCTTGAGCACGATAACTCAACGAAAAATCCCCATGTACCGGTAAGCTGGAATTTGAACCGATATATTACCGGTAAGTGGGATATTTGTGGGATTTTTAGTTGGATTTTCGACCTTCACACCGAGCCAAACACACACAGATCAGATCGTCCAGCGGGAATGAGCGTCACGAATTGGCAGCGGGGCTGCTGTCTGACGCTGGCGCTGCTGCTGTGCGTGTTGGGGGGATCGCAGGCGCTGTATTTCAGCGTGCAGAAGGAGGTGCGCTGCTCTATCTCTCTGTATATGCGCAACGGCAGAAGATGCTGGCGGGATACTATCGATCTGACGCTTGTGTAGGGACATCGCTGTTTCCTCGCGGATATCCCTACGGGCACGGTCTTTCGCGCCGAGTATGAGTCCCCCGATACGACCGACACGATGGTACGATCGCTATAGAACTGCAGGAGAGACCGCCAACGCCCCAGCATCTGCGTCTGGTGATACTAACACTGACTGCCCGAGCAGAAGACCATGCTGGCGTTCTACGCACCCGATCCGACCAAGGACGATAATGAGAACACGCTCGTGAAGAAGGAGGTGACGGGCAAGAAGGTGAGGGCGATCGAGAACTGCGGCTAGACATACGGCATGTCAAGTTAGTGTTGATTCTGATTTAGTGACATTGTGTACTACGCGGGTACAGGGCTCGATCTCGTTCACAGCTGAGCAGAATGGCGACCACTGGGTCTGCGTGAGCCTGGACTCCTCCAATTATGCGCTGCCCGACAGCGCGTCCATGGTGAGGAGAATAGTGTTGTCACCCCTGCTTTGTATTATTTGTTGAGGGCGGTTAGTGAGGACTGAAGATTTTTTTTTATTATTATTGCGGGATATATTAGCGCTTCGTGCTGAAGCTGGCGATGGGTACGAGCTCCGAGGAATACCAGCACCTGGCCAAGAAGAACCAAATGAACGCGCTCCACCTGGAAATCCTCAAGCTGCGCGACCGCGTGCGTGCAATCCAGCGCAACCAGGACTACGCTAAGGTGCTATAGTGTCTATTTACTGGGGACGTCCCCTATTTTGTTTAGTGTTGTGGCTGATGCATTATTGGGTGGTTTTGACAGGAGAAGAGCTTGACGTTGCAGTCCTCGATCGAAAGCAACAATCAACGAGCCACGTGGGTGTCCGTGCTCCAGGTACCGGCGATTTCCGTTTTACTCTTCATAGAGATCCACTACATTGGGAGCGATTCACGGTATAACGTTGCTCTGTGTCTTCCGTGTATGGATGCTATTGGTTCCTGTAGATTGCTATCCTGGTCGTGACGGGGTTCTACCAAGCCAAACACCTCCAGAAGTACTTCCACAAGAAAAAACTGGTGTAAAACCCTCCGAATAAGGGAGAAGACCCGGTAGGTTTGCTACTGCATGTAATACAGCGTAGTACTCGAATCCTTCTGCGTCTTGTCGCCCAAGTCTAACGCTCCAGTCCAACGAGGTGAGGCAGTCGCAGAAATCCTTCGTAACTCCGTCGGCAAGCCATGACGGTGGACAGAATCAACGAGCAGCTCGCTCCGTTCGATTGGGAGCAAATGCTGGAGACACCACGAGGCCACGTCGTGTACGTCTGTGACGCATCGGAGGCCGACTGGAACGCGTTCGTGGAGGATGAAGGCCAAGAGATCAAGTCCACGCCCATGGAGTGGATCGACGGCAAGATCTACATCGTGGAGCTGCCGTCGCCAGAGCACGAGAGCTACAGATGTGCGTTCCACAACCTCTTTCTTCGCGACCGTGTCGTCGATGCATACATGGCATCCCATGGCGGATCGTACGTTGCTACTCTCCGCAGATACGAACCCGACGACAGCTTCGGCCCGACTCGGGAAGTCACTGGAGCTGTTCTCCCGCCAGGATTGCAGCGTTTTGGCGATTGGCATACACTCAAGGTTGAGGTGGGTCATTGGCGTCGATGGAGTCATTCGAAGGGTCAATTGGACTGGAAGGCGAACGAATGGACCACGTTTCCAGGCGTGCGCTATGTCCTGTGTGTGGCGGTCGAGGACGAGTTGGCCGGCGCCAGCTACAAGCTCCACAGGGTGGAGCACGAGGCACGCAGATTTCCCCATCAGGACCCCGTCCCCATCGTCGCTCCCCAAACGGTGGTGACGTTCGATTCCCGTCTTCTGTTGGGCCTGCAACCGGGTGACGCTCTGCCTGACGGGTTTCCCGATCCTCTTGTCGTGGACCTGTATGCGGTCCTGGTGAGAGCTCGACATGGCTTTCTTTAACGTGCCATTCAAGAGCAGAGTTGGTCAGAAAATGTGAGAGCTGCTCTTGAACGGGAGGCGACCTGGCTGGTGGCGTCCCCCCACGTGGCCTACCCTGAATGCTGCTTCTTCCTCTATGTTACAGTTGAAAACGTCGCCCATTCCAATCCATTCTCGCAGTGGCTCTCTATTTAATGGGGAAGAAGAAGCACTCCCGTATGTCCGCTCTCGACCGACTCGTTGTGCAAATTACATTGAAGCCTCGCCATCCGAGGCTTTGGCGGCGTCGCGCTGTCGCTCCTGCTGCAGCGCCAGCTGCATGGCGTTGTGGATCATGCGGCAGTCCGACGTGTACGGGATCGAGTAGTCCACGAACGAGCCTACCACGTTTTATCAGTCGCATCCACAACGCTATACGGCGGCAATAGAAACCACTGACGCTAGACGCACCGAGCACCCCGAGGATGGCGAACGGCTTGTAGGACTTGCGCTGGATGCTGATGGGGATGCCGATCAGGACACCAGCGATGCAGCACTAGGACAGAAGCGACGGAGACAAAAGGTGTGAGAGACTGAAGGATAGGAACAGGAAGCAGCGATTAGATATGGACAGGCGCACGCACCAGGATCTGGCGGTTGATCATGCAGGACGTGAGCATCTGGTGCAGCTCCGCCGAGTCCTCGTTGCCCTTGGGCTTGAGGCTCTCGTCGCCGTCGCGCTTCATGAACATGCTCATGGTTGTGGCCCGTGTTCTGGAGTGACGGTCAGGCTAGAGCAAGAGCAATTTGATGTGGCAGACATTATTGGGATTGGCACTGAGAATGTCCTACTGGTTTCTCTATGCTCTGAATATGTTGGTGTGGCTCGTATACGGATAAAATTATGTCCAAAGCATGGGACAAAGATTCCTAAATTATGATGGGAGCGTCCATTATCAAGTAGTCGCAGCGCGATGGAGCTGGCGTGTGGGAGATCATGAGCTGGCTGGTTGCATCTGCACGTTGCTGTGTGGCGAGGATCATGAAATGCCCACTCGATCCGGGGAGGGCCGAAGGTGTGAACATTAGAAAGGAGAATGAAGTCATACATGTTAATGTTTGTCAAGTTTTGATGATTGGCTAAGTTCCAAAGTTCCTCAGATCCTCCGCCCACTATCCCATCCGTGTTTTTTGTCCAACACACTATTGTGCATTTCCGCTCTCGGATTTAGAACCGGGCTTTTCTATATATTTTTTACCTTCAAATCATCAGTTTTGCCAAAATAGTTGATGGCGATCCAACATACCGGTATGTCCATATTTCCTTTTCTAAGGAATCAGCAGATTTCAACCTCGTTCGTTAAGAGAATTCAACCAAACAGAGAGAGGTGATACGTAACGTGGTCCACAAGTTGCTCGAAACGCCGCAACCCACCTCCATGCCTTGCCGAACCTCTCGACCTGTCCTCTCCGCCCCATGACTCGTGTGTCCCTCCGACTGCGTTGGCTGGCTCTGCTCTTCTCCCTCGGAGCGCTCGCCATCTTCTTGGACGCCCAGCTGTCCTGGCGGGCAATATACGCCTCCAAGCGTGCCTTCCGCAGCACCATCCAAGCGTTGACTAACGTGGCTCAGTCGACACCTGAGGATTTGCGACTGGTTCAGACGCTAAGCCAACTCGCTCAGAACACATCTCAGCCGCGTGGCCTCGTGATTCCAGTCTACGAGCCAACCGTCAAGTTGGCGGCTTCGTTAATCTTGGAGCTGCGTACTATGGGCGTCGACTGGCCCGTCGAGATGCCGCATTGTGGCGATCTCACCCTCGAATCCCAAGAGCTCATGCTGCAGAAGCCCTCACTAGGTACGATCCGGTTCTACGACGTCTGTGAACTCGCCGCTTCTACGAACGTCACAAACTCAACCAAGCAGCTCTTTTGCGTGGATCTTGACGCTTGCCACCTCAAGTTCCGCGCCTTTGAGATCAAAATCCTCGCGGTGGTCTACTCGCTCTTTGAAGAAGTGATGATGCTTGACGCCGACACGACGTTCTTCGTAAACCCCGCTGTGTTATGGGACTCCGACAAGTACCAGAGCACAGGCACTCTGCTAATGAACGACCGGATCAGCCACGAGATCTACTGGATGGCCGAACGGGTGGGAGGTGACCCGGAGATCTCCGTCCAGCGGGAATACCTCGCGGGTTTCGACGTCACTCCATTCCGTTCACTTCCCACTATCGCGAGGGGGAAGGCCCGTCTTGCTAACACTTCCCCCGTGACGCTCAACTTTGAGCCAAGCGACTTTTTGCTAAGCAGCCACTCGTGGAATCTCCGCTCTGGCCACCAAGTGGACTCGTCCCTGGTGCTTTGGAATAAGAAGCGACAGCCCCGCGCGACTGCCATCCTCGCGTCCTTCATGGCGCTGAACGACGTGGCATCTCCGCCGTCGTATGGCGATAAAGAGCTGTATTTCTACGCGGCGGAACTGGCGGAAACCCAGTATTCCGTCTCGGACCACGCGATTGGCGCAGTGGGCACGGATTTCCAAGACTATGGAGAAAAGAACTCGACGCTTTGCGGGGATATGGCGCAGGTCTTCCCGCTCAAACCCGAGAACGAGAGCGACGACGTCCCGTTGTTCTACCTCAACAGCGACCGGATCTTGTACTTCCGACCAGCGGAAGAGCCCGTGTACTACATGAAAGCTCGGCCGGCGGAGTTTTACCCCGGAGCCTTCGGCGAGCGGCGTATGGAGTGTCCGTTTGGCATCAGCGTTGGTAAACTCTCGCAGGCTGAAGAAGAGCATTTGACTGGACGCCAGCGACTGCACCAGATCACGGTCGAATGGGAGGAAGTCGCACGACTCAGCAGAGACGACTCGACCAACCGAGAGGAGATGGATGCTGCTACTGACAGCAAATTAGACGTACTGATGGACGAGATGCGAGGTAACTATCGGCGCAAAGTGGCAACTATAAGAGGCGCCGTTTAGCTGCCGCTAGTATTGGTTAGCACGTACAACACACTCGAGGAGGTTTCCAACACACTCCAGCTATCTGTCGCCTCTCCGACACAGCCACGGTAGTAAGTGCAACCATGACTACAACGACCGCTCACCGAGGCTTCGTGGCCAGTTCGTAGCTCGGTACGTTTGCAGGCGACGCCTCCACCCTTCGCTCTTCGTCTTGTTCATCTGGTTCGCCACCTTCGCGGACCCTCAACGCAACCACTAATGTGCCGAAGATAGCGAGATGGCGGAGACTCCAGATGACAATGACTAGACCATTCACTCCCACGAACACATTGGCTGCACAGAAGAGGCCAGACATGCCCAGGTTAGCTGACGGTAGGAACGCGAAGGCCAATCCCAAGTTGGCGATCTTGAGGCCGTTGACAGCGTAGGTGGACCGTTTGGCGAGCGTAGAGCGGTCCAGAAACGGCTGCATCACGAACACTGCCGCAATAAACACCATGTGAAGCGCGATGAGCAGCAACAGCATGGTCTCGTTGGCATCCAGCATTCCGATACAAAGCCCCATGGCGATCTGCAGTGTCACACTCAATAGGAAGAAGAGTCGACCTGGGTATGAGTAGTCCAAGTAGAACGTCCCCCAGACGGCCCGAGGCCAGAAGGCGAGGAGTTCACGGTCGGTCCGATGCAAAATGGCTCGACCTGCCAATGCCACGACCCCGAAGAAGCCGGCGATCACCACGGCGAACGCCAGCAGCAAGAGAGGCAGCACGAACACTCGCGCCTGGAGTTCCATGGAGATTTCGAATGACACCGCCATACTCAGCGGGAAGAGGCCGAAGAACCACACAAGAACGGCGAGACCGAGGCAGCGCAAGCTCACGCTTCGACCTCGGTTGTTGTCTCCACGATGCCACCGCCCCAACACGTTGGCCCCAAACGCCAACACTAGGAACACGAGAGCCACGAGAGCGAAACCCGCACAGACGTGGCACAGCAGCATCGACTCGTTCGTTCCGATGCGATCGCCGTATCCCACGAGTCCACCCAGGATGATAGTCGTCAGCCGCCGGTCAGACCCACTACTCGATGAAGTGAGGTCGTCTTGAGCGCGGTAGATGAGGAAATTGGTCCATGAGAAGAGATCCGTAAAGTCCCAGAGGAAATACGGCGTTTGTAGCAACGTCATCGCTGAGAAAGCCGAGATCTGCTGGATGTACCCGACGTACAACACAAACTCCCAGGTGTTGGGCGACCATGAGGAACCGACAGGGAAGTGGCACGCGAGTCGGTCGTTGAGCGCCTCGAAGTGGAAAGCAAGCAGCAGTGCGACGGAAAGCAGAGCCGCCACGCAGGTCGAGAAGCGCAGGATGTTGTGGAACCGCGAGCTCACGGCGTACAATCCCGACTGGGCACTCGCTTGCCAGCCGCGCTTCCGGCCTCCAATCACCAACGGCTCACCGCTTGCCCCCGCTACATCATCGCCTTCAAATGTACCGCTTCCGCCGGCCAAGACGGACTGCTGCGTGTCATCACCGCGCACGTATTGCTTGGCATCTTGAGTGACGGAGGTTCCCGTGTCCACAGTCAACGCCTCAACTGTGTCCGTCGCTTTGTGGTCGCTTTTGGACTTCGTGTCGCCAGGGGCTTTACTTGGCTTCTCGGCAGAATCGTGTTTCGAAGAGGCTGACGACGTGGCACTCGCTTTCTCGGGCTGCTTCTCACCGTCAGGTGCCGGTAAGGGTTCGCCATCGACATGTTTCTCACTCGTTGCAGCACTAGCAGTTGACTCTGGTTGTCGAGGAGCAGCAGCCTGATTTGATGATGAAGCAGTGTTTGGCTCGGCCGGAGCGGTGGTACCGTGCGCTGTAGCCTCTGTATCCGCTTTCACGTCATGTGGCTCATCATCCCCCGAGACCGATGGAGCTTCGGAAGATGCCGCTTTGGCGTCACTGGACCGAGCTTGTGCTGATGCTGCGGGGGTCGCTGTCTCTTCCGAGGTTGTGCCACCGCTCGATGATCGCAAGTTGCTTGGCGCAACCGATGGCGTCAGACCGTGCTCAGTCTGCGGCACAATGGGGTGTGTGGTGTGTGGTTCTGGAGCTGGCGTTGTCGATGCTGTTCCCACATCTGTCGACGTAGAAGGCACGCTGGGGGTCCTCATAGTTGATTCTTGACCGGACGGGGGACTTCCACTGCGCGAACCACTGGACGCAGGTGTGCCGCCGGACTCCAATGTCTCCGGACTTCTCGTTGCGCCTGGATTCTCCACAGCTGGCGTTTGAGAGGCAGTCGTCACCAGCGTTTTAGACGCTTGGGAATCTGGCGCCGATGGATTACTGTCGGACGCTAGGGCACCGGATGCCGAGGTCGCCGGAGATTTCGACGCTAGAGAATGCGCATCAGAGGGATTGTCGCTGGAATTCGGGGTGTCAGATGCCGAGGTTGCCGGGGTTTTCGACGCTTGAAAGTTGGAAGTCGATGGATTGTCGCTGGAATTCGGGGTGTCAGATGCCGAGGTTGCCGGGGTTTTCGACGCTTGAAAGTTGGAAGTCGATGGATTGTCGACCGATTTCGGAGTGTCAGATGTCGAGGTTGCCGGGGTTTTCGACGCTTGAAAGTTGGAAGTCGATGGATTGTCGACCGATTTCGGAGTGTCAGATGTCGAGGCTGCTGGTGTTGTTGCCGCTTGCGAATGCGACGCTGACGGATTGTCGTTGGATGCTGCCGGTGCATTTGAAACTTGGGAATGTGAAGCCGAGGGATTGTTGTCTGGCGCTGGAGTGTCGAATGGAGGAGTCGACGCACTCCCCGTCGCGCTTGGATTATCGGCAGCAAGCGTTTGAGAATCAGCCACCACAGGTGATTTTGACGCTTGGGAATGAGAAACCGATGGATTGTCGTCAGATTTCGGAGAGGATGTTGCCGGGGTTGTCGACGCTTGGGAATGCGAAGCCGAAGGATTGTCGTTGGAATTCGAGGTTTCGGGCGCCGAGCTCGCGGGTGCTTTTGACTCTTGTGAATTCGAAGCCGAAGGGCTGTCGGCGGATTTCGGGGAGGCTGACGCCGAAATCGCTGGGGTTTTCGACGTTTGCGAGTGCGAAGCCGACGGGTTGTCATCCGGTTTCAGAGTGTCAGATGCCGCAGTCGCTGGCGCTTTTGACGCTTGAGAATGAGAAACCGATGGATTGTCGTCAGATTTCGGAGTGGATGACGCCGAGGTCTTCGATGCTTGCGATTTCGAAGCCGAAGGGTTTTTCTCAGACGCTGGAGCGGTCGATGCTGAGACTGCTGGGGTTTTCGACGCCTGTGAATGCGAAGTCGAAGGATTATCGGCGGAATTCGGAGTGTGAGAAGCAGAGGTGGCCGGTTCTTTGGAGGCCTTGGGATGCGAAGCCGATGGATTGTCGTCGGGATTTCGCGTGTCAGATGTCGACGGCGACGGACTCCCCGTTGTGCTTGGATTCTCGGCAACTAGAGCTACCAACGCCGGTGCGTTCGACTCTTGAGAGTGGTGGGATGCCGATGGATTGTCCTTGGACGCCTCGCTTCCATGTCCGTTGCTCACGTGCTCTTGTTTTGTGTTGCCATCACTGCCATTCTTCTGACCTCCGTCTTCTTGACCCCCCTTGTCCTGCGCTTGGTGTCCCTGATCTTTCTTGCCTTGGCCCTGATTTGCTCCACCGGCATTGTCTTGACTCTGATTTCCCTGATCTCTCCCTTCGTGCACTTCGTCCACATTACCATGGCCTTGAGATCCCTGGTGATCGCTTCCATTGCCTTTGTCTTCGCTTGCTGTGGCTTGTTCTTGTTTGTCCCGATTGCCATTGCCCTGGCCTTGAGATCCCTGGTGATCGCTTCCTTTGCCTTTGTCTTCGCTTGCTGTGGCTTGTTCTTGTTTGTCCCGATTGCCATTGCCCTGGCCTTGAGATCCCTGGTGATCGCTTCCTTTGCCTTTGTCTTCGCTTGCTGTGGCTTGTTCTTGCTTGTCCCGATTGCCATTGCCCTGGCCTTGAGATCCCTGGTGATCGCTTCCTTTGCCTTTGTCTTCGCTTGCTGTGGCTTGTTCTGGTTTGTCCCGATTGCCATTGCCCTGGCCTTTGTTCCCGCCATCTGAATTATCTTGGCCACTCTTTCCTTTGTCTGCGTTGTGGGGGCCTTTACTTGACTGGTCTTTCGTATTCAGCTCTTGACTGCCCTGACTGCCTTCTTGTCCTTGCGAATCCAGTTCTACAGCATTTGCAGACGAAGGAGCGGCTGTTGCCGAGGCATCAGATGCCGGAGAGCGGGTAGCATCGGGAGTTTTGCGCTTTGACCGTGAAGCATCCGAAGTTGGAGAAGATGGCGGCAAGGTCACGCTCTCGGCCGGGCTTTCCGCTGAAAGTGTCGGTGATGGTGTCGTCGTTGTCGCTCCCTTGTCGCTTGAAGCGCCGTTTCCTGCCGCTGGCGTCAGCGTACCAGACGCAGACGTCTTCGGTTTTCTTGCATTTGAGTGCGAGACACCAGGTGCTGAAGTGCTGGATGGTTCAGGCTCCGGAGTCGTCGAGCTGCTCGCTGCGTTCGGGGTAGTTGTTGTTTCTACAGATGAGCCTGGGGCGACAGACGCCTCGGTCGTCAGTTGTTCCTGACCTTTGTTCGCTTCTTCAGCGTTCAGCAGCGAGATCTCCTCGCCTGGCGGTTGGGTTGTCGACGCGACGGCTTTGCCCGAGGCCGACTTCTCCTCACTCCTTGGCGCACTCGTCTCCGATTTCTTACCGACGCTTGACTTTCCGCGATTGGATCCGGGTGCCGGCTCATTGCCCACTGGAGTTTCTGAGACGAGCTCAGAGGCTGGGGTAGTAGAGGTGGCACCCATAGCAGCGCCACTACTGCTGTTCGCGCCGGGCTCTCGGATATCCTCTTCCATGCGTCGATCAACGAGGTCGAGGCTGCTCTGCAAGTCAGCGATCTTGCCACGTTCCTGTTCGCTCGTCCGCCTTGCAATCGCGCTAGCTACCCCGTTAGTACTCGCCGTCACGAGGGCCACTATGGCGGCGAGTATGAGCCAACGCAAGGCGCCATCGGGTTTTCTTGCTGGCGCCATGCCCTCCACTCGCTTGAACTGTGCGCGATGTCGTTGCAAAGGACGAGTGCGCTGCTAATCGATGTGCCTTGATGGCGACCGTCGTCTTTAGCCGAGAAATTCCACTTCTGCTGCTGCTTAGCTGGCAGTGGTGGGGCGCCAAAAGAGACCTACCTGCATGGAGCACGACAGCAGCAAGAAAGCAGGAGAAAGTCGGAGCTCGGAACGCTGGAAGAACCGCCCGTTCTTCTGCGGATTCTCCCCACGAAGCGCCTGTTCGCTTCACTGCCTCTCTGCAGTTATACTTGCCTCACATGTCAATCGGGACGTCGTGCATCACAAGGGTCAGTTAAACACAGCCAGTCAGTCCAATTTCTTTCGCGGCACCCCATGCAAAGACTCCAAAGCAAGAAGTCAGAGTCAATGTGGCGATCCCGGTGCAGTGCCTCTTCGATTTCTTGAAATTAACCACACCTGCCAAGCCAAAACAGGCTCAGTGGCAAAAATTAGAAAATGGTCAGATGACAAACAAAGCCAACGTGAAATACCTGCTCTGGTGTTCAGCACTGTTTCACTGGGGCGGGCTGGCGGCAATTTCTGTGAAGGGTTCATCGTTTCGCATGGACTTCAGCGAAGCAAGAGCTGCTTGTGACCGTAGACTTACCGTAGGCCACGCTGTGGTGCTGGCTTGGTGTTGCGGATCAGCCACGAGGCTCAGATGACCACCATCGCCTCCCAGGCTTGGCGCACAATTCTCTCATCTCGATTGGGTTACCCATCCGACCGTTTAATTGTGACGCCACCATGTCGCCTTTGTGTGAAGCTTGGCCGTGTTGTGCTGAGACGAAGACTCGCATCCGCAAATCCATAGCTGCGTTAGTGCCGCGGTCCTGCTCGCCACTTCGCCTCTCGATTCCATATGCAATGGAGCCTAATCCCACAAGAGATTGTCCTCCGTGCTGCCCTGCATGTCCCGCATGGACCGGAGATGGGTGAGGTGTCGCGCCTGAGCTAACGATAGACGCTCGATGAAGTTCGCGTCGAAAGATGGGGCTGTTTTTCGCCTACTGCTCGACAGCAATCGCTTGCCACCCATCAACGAGGCGGCTCGACCAGCGGACCGACCGGATGTACCCGCGGACTTGTTGGCCGACAAACCTGAGCCTATCCGCGACTTGAGCAACGCCGTCTTGGCCAAGCTATGGAAACTGAGCTGCTTGATCTGCAGCATCTGCGTGGGTCGGCGGTTCATCTTGGACATCTTCTGCACGTTCTGCGCGGTCTGCATCCGCGACTCACTGATGCGTCGAACTGCGAGGAAGAAGGTGGGGAACTTGTCGACGATGGCCCCGAAGTCGTCCTTGCTCAGATACAACAGCTCGCACATGCGCTCGGCCCTGACCTCGGCTGTGGCCGGCTCGCCAGTGAGCAGTGAAGCTTCGCCAAAAAAAGAGCCTTCGCCAAGATTGCCAAGCGGGATGGTGCTCATCAGTGCCGGAACACACAACGAGACCTGGCCGCTTTTGATGAAGTAAAACTCGTTGGCCATCTCTCCCTCGGCGATGATAACCTCGCCTGGCATGACGACGACAGGCACGAGGCACTGGATGATGGCGACGACACCCGCGTGAGACAGCGCTCGGAAGAGCGGCACTCTACGGACGAACTCGGCATGCAGATTGAGCTTGAGCAGCAGCTTGAGGCGGTCGGGAAGGTCGGCAAAGAGGCTCTCGGTGGGGTCTTGCAGACGCGTGGTCAGCGCGTAGTCGTAGTACCGACGGATCTTGTTCTGTAGATTCAGTGGCACCTTCTTGAAACGCAGGTAGTCGTTGATGGAGTCCATCTGGTTCTTGCGTGCGATCTCCTCCTTGTCGAGATTGGACAGCAGATTGGCAGCACTACCGATAATGCTGGCATTGATGACGATGCCGACGAAGAGCATCACGGACGTGAAGAGCTTCTCGATGGGCGTGTTCGGGTTCACGTCGTTGGCTGTGGTCACCATGATGGCAAAGTAGAACGCATCCACGTACTGATTCCCCAGCGATTTGCTCTGTCGGATCTCGTTCGTGGGGCCCCACGTCGTCTCGGTGCCCTGGTTCAAACTGATGTAGTAGTACGTGCATGCAATCAGGTGCTGCGACACGAGGAAGATGATTGTGAGCTTCAGCATTCGAAGCACCGAAGGGTTCATGGAACGATCAATGCGTCCAGCCAGCGTGCGGACGAGCCCCGAGTCCGAGACTTTCGCAACGCGAGCCACCTTGAGGATCTTCGAAAGAGTGAGCAGTCCATTCGTCGCACCTATGAGCGACGATGGAAAACTACTCACCGCGTCAACGAGGAACCAGCTTTTGATATAATTCCGCCGGATTTTGACCGGATCCTTCACTTCATCTCCAGTCGCATCGTCCTCGTAGCTGGTGAAGAAATTGAGCACCATCTCCACGAGATAGAAGAGGTCCACCACCACATCCAGAGCGTAGCCTGCGCCCGTTGTCTGTACGTCAAAACCCACTTTGATCGGCGTCATCACGATCACGTACGCGATGCAGACGGTGATCGCGAAATCCCACCAGTGGCGAAACCTCGAGTGGACCGAGATCATCAACCGGTTCGCCTTGTGTCTCTGGTTCTGCGCGAGTTGGTTCGCGTTCAGGATCATCACCTCGCTGTCGACGAGCTCTGCGACTCTAGCTGCTCGCTCGTCATCCACCTTGATCTGCGACGCCTTCTCGAACATGCGTGTCACGGTCTGCTTGAACTTGGACACGTCTTCTTTTATTGACGCCGTGATGCTGCTACGCCGTCTGCTATCCATGCGACTGTTCTTGCGTCCTGGGCCAAACGATGCAGTCGTCGAGGCACGCGCATCGGAGCCATCGTGGGTTAAGGAGCTTAAACGGTCCGCAATGGACCTCCGCGTTGACTGGCGCCGCTTTCTGTCTTGCATATCAATCCCACCAGCAGAATTGGTGCGGTTGGCGTGCTCAGCACTGCTGCCAGAGTGCTGCTTGGTCTCGGTCGCGGGGTGCACCTTTCTTGAGTTGCTGGGTGACTCCATCGTAGCGGTGTTTTCCTCTATGGCAACAGTCGCTTCGCACTTGCCTGGATCAAGCTCGCCAGTATCCGCCGCCCTTTGTGTCCCCGTCTCTGACTCCAAAAGCGAAAGAGCCTTCTGTTCCAGGTAGGTGGCAATTTTCCCGACGCTCTGCCGGCGGCGAGACGAAGTGTGCCGCGCCGACACAAATGACCGGCGGGTGGCATTCGCGTTGATGAAGGTATCCATCTGCTCCACTTGCCGAAGAACAGCCTCGCCCACCGCGTCAACCTCCAGGTTCCGTTTCGTCGGTGAGACCAGCTCAAGCGGACGTGGCCGGATGGGCCCTGCGCGGAGACTTCCTAGAGGGAATGTGTCCTGCATCGCTGCTGCTGTGGCTGTAGCAGTCTCCGGTGAGCTTGACTTCTCTACCCACGAGCCGAGACGTGCTGACGCCACCGGGGCCTCTGTAGTTGCAGCGTCGACTGCCGTGGGGCCATCCTCGTCGGTTGACTCACGCATTACCACCTCTGCACTCTTTGCAGCAGATGGAAATTACAGGGATCGACCGCGTCACGAGTCCTTAGAGCTTCGTGAGCTAAACTGTACCGTCGAAGTTGTCTGCGCTCTCCTGCTTGTGCTTATCCACCGTCTATAGATTAAAACGTCGAAGACAAGGTCATATCAAGCAGCAAGAGTACCCTCTATTTATACGAACCTTGCCAAGGCCGCTTCCCGCCTGTTCATTTCGGTCCCTGCAGACAGACAAACGCAAAACGCATGCGCTCAATTTAGCGAAGATGATTCTGCTGTAACGGACGCAATACAACAAGACCCCCAACATGTAAATGAAAGCATCACCTTGTTGTCCAATTATTGCAGACCGTTGTGCTGTCCCGTGCTGCTTAATCCGAATCAAAATCGGAGTCGGAATCATCATATCTCTTCACGGGAGGTGGCGGCAGTCCTCCTGCTGGCCGCGCTTGGGGCGGCGGAGGTGGAAGTCCTGGTGGAAGTGGCGGCTGCGACGTGTCTGCTGCAGGTGCTGCCGGAGCTGCGCCGGTCGCATTTGGAGACGGACCTTCGGGATCCATACTGCACGACAAACATCCAAACGACATACAGCATTAGCCCAGGTATGGAAACAACGGCTTTGCAGGTTTTTCGGCACGTACTTGAGTATGTCTAAGGTCACGCCGTCCATCATGAGCTTGTGTTGGATCACGCCATCCGGCATGCCCAGCTTCCGCATTTTGAAGTACCTGCCGCCAAACACACAACAAAGCGCATCCATTAGTAGCAAAACTAAGCGCTTGCGAGATCCAACCCGTCTTGCATGTGTCGTGATCTCTTACTTTTCGAAGGCCGGATCGTCCTTGAGCTTCAGCACACCGTGATCAGCTGCGGCGGGTGGCGCGTCATCAACATCGAACTCTTCAATGTCGTCGTCACTCGAGCTGTCGTCGCTTACCGGTCTGGCCGGCCGACCAGTCGAGGAAGGCGGCGGGGGCGGCGGGGGGCCATCTCCAAAAAGCGAAGCCGGGCCACCGATGGAAGACTATAATACCACAAAACAACAAGTACACGAGAAAGTAAGCTCTTGCTGTCACCGTTCATCAAGCAACAATGATCGCTGACCGTGGGAGAGATCGGAGGAGGTGGAGGTGGGAACGGCATGCCAATATTGCCAGATGGACGACGTTCCGAGACATGCGGGGACGACAACGACGGCGGAGGTGGAGGCAGACGTGGGTGCTCGTCTTCTGAATCGCTTTCTTCCTCTGACCGTGGAGGCGGAGGCGGCATGATGGGCAGCATGGGGCCTGAAGGTTCCCCAGAGTCAGGAGTAGGTGCGAAGCCGCCGCTGGGAGACGGACCCTCCGGGTCCATGCTGAGAATGGCCGCATCCATGCCATCCATCATCAGCTTCTGCTGGATCACAGGGTCAGGGATGCCCAGTCGACGCATCGTAAAGTACTTGGCGTACACTGGATCATCCTTGAGCTTCAGTGCCGCGGGTCCTTCGGGCTCAGGCGGTGGAGGCACATCTCCATCGTCCTCCTGGTCCTCGTCAAACCCTTCATCTCCTCCAAACGATGACGGCGGAGGAGGAGGCGGTAGCACTAACGCGTCCTCCATGCCGACAATAGATGATGGAGGCGGCGGTGGAGGGGGTGGCATCATCTCCATTCCGCCTGCATTCTCTGGCCCCGGTGGAGGCGGAGGCAATGGCGCACTTGAGGCTTCCGCCTCCATGGTCGGCAGGTCTTGGTCAGCGATGCCGAGGTCCAACAGCGCGGTCGTGGAGGCCACAGGGCCGTCCCCCGCAGCCGCCACCTGGGCATCCGTTACTGCCAGATCCGGCACGCTATCCAGCTTGGCCTCCAGGATGGCCAGCAGGATCTCCACGCGCGTGAGACCCGTCGACACGCGTGCCATGCGGTCCTCGCACTCGTGCGCGAAGTGGTTGAGGAAGCGCGTGGTGTTGGCCACGAAGTTGTTCACCAGCAGCAGCGACTTGGCCATCGGGATGGCTGGCAGTTGAGAGAGGTCCATAGGCAGCTCCGCCTCTTCCTCCGGTGGCACGGAGGCGGCAGCCGGGGCGGCCACCACGAGCGCCGAAGACGATGGCGCCATGGTGCGAATTGAGGTTCCTTTTGCTTTGTGCGATTCCGCAACATGTTCGACGTTAATGACGGAAGGTGGTAGGACTAACACCAATGATCTAATAATAGGGTATTTAATGTTTCATGAAAAGGTAATTAAACGTCGTTAAATGTGTTTTTGTCACTGTCAATGTGATTAGATTCACGATTTGATATATTATAATCGTTTTGGTTCCCCCTCCGACTCAACAGAGTTGGGAGAATCAGATCCTATGATTCGTCGAGTCAGTTCTGAGTATGGAGTATGCGAATAGAGGGAGGGGAATGTTGAAGTTCTTGTCCAAGCAATGGCGCAAACCTGCAGCTTTGCGGGATTCGTTCCGTCGATACAAATGCACAAATGTAGGTTCCCAAAGCACTCCCAGGCTTCATCTCATGCAAAGGGAAGCCGCCCACCCGTTTACTTCTTCAACGCGTCGTCGATGGTCTGGATAGTGTGGTCCCACACCAAGTCCTTGAGCTCGTCCGTATGGAACTTCGTTTTAGGCACCTCCTCTGCCCGCTCGTTCAGCAGCTTCCAGCCGGTTGCGAACTCATCTTTGGTCAGCGCCAACGTCATGCGTTCTCCGCAGGTCTCAATGGTAGTCGCGAACAGAGCCGACATTGCGTTGACTGGCAGTCGAATGTACCAGGGGAAGCTCTTGAGCGAGCCAGTATATACCCAGCCGGGGTAAATGTGCATGAATGACGCTTGAGGGGCATGCTCTGACAGAGCCTGTGCCATCAAATCCCTACACAGCCATGTCGAATAAGAGCCAAACGCATCTAAGCACGAATATACCAAGGAGCAGGTCGTAGCATGAAATGCAGCGTTCGTACGAGTAGAGCTTGAGAATGTGGACCCCATGCAGAAACGAATGCGGGTGATTCAACCCCAAGTCGTCAAGCTCCGGGCCGCTTGCAGCTTGACCAGCTCCCAGCACATTCAGAACGCGAACACCTGGGCGGTTCAGATTCGGCAGCAAGTCGTGAAGCAACATAAAGCTGAACAAGCATAGAAACAACCGTTCAAAGTGTTAAGATCAAGAACCTCGACACACTGGAAAAACAGATGAAAGGGGTGTTTCCGCAAAGGAGCTCATACCGTCCATAGTACACAGCACCCATCATGTCGTCCAGACCCTCGACAGTTTCCGTGCGGCCATTCAGGTGGAGAAACCCGGCAGTGAGCACGATCCAGTCGAAGTTAGTGGCCGCGTGTTTGGTCGTGAACTTCCGCACTTCGTGCATCAACGACAGGTCCAGTCGCTCGAACACGACGTCGGCGTCTGGGTTTCTCGCCTTGATAATCGCGATCAGATCTGGCGGACATGATCGCGAACAGATCGTGAGCTTGGTCACCAAGGGGGCCACACTGAGCGCCACACCGAGGCCGATGCCAGCAGAGCCGCCCACGAGGAGTGCGTGTCTGGTGGAGGTCGTCATGTTGCTATGTTGCGATGCGAATTATTCGGGACTGGCTGGTAGGAAGCAAATCGAAGCGGACGCTGACGTGTGGGAGTTGTGACGAGCAAAGTGTTGAGCTCTGAGAAAGTGTCAGATGTATAGGAGTGATGGACCCCAAGATGCAGGAGTGATTGCTGTAAGGTCACATACTTCAAGTCGCGGAGTGTATGTGTCAGAATGCTTGTCACTCCTCTTCTTGCATGTGCCACAAGTTGGGCGGCTCGATTTTGCATGAGCATGTGGGGGACATCCTGACGAAGCGAAGTGGAGCGCAACGAAGTGCAGTAGAGCGGAGCGAGAGAATGGATATTCTGATTTCCTGATGGGGCGATGGAGTGCACGCCGTTCCCGGCCCACAGTGATTGACAGAAGCCAGAAATATTTCTCCCGGCGAAGCAATCACACCGATGAGAAGAGGGCACACAGGCCGCCTGTTCATTCCAGCACGAGCCCGAAGTCGCGCAGAATAGCCGATTAGATATAGCGAGCATTCACTTTAGGTTTTGCTTGGCAAGGTCGCTCGCCAGGCGAGCGTCGTCGTCGTCGATCTGCCAGTCCGCAGCGGGACTTAGGCATCCGCGGCACGCTCGAAACCCACCCGCGACTCCTCTTGGGCCAGCCTTTCGGGGCCCAGCTTTCAGCAGCTCTCCTCCAGCCTCGGCTTGCATCCTGAATGAATGCGCATTGCCCCCACGAGATCTCGTCATCGGAAAGCAAAATTGAGCCGGCCAGTTTTGCAAGAATCTTGCCGTGATTGCGACGGCAGGAGGATTACGCATGTCGTGTCGTTTCTAACTCGGAGTGCCCAATGATCGGCAGTCAAACTCAGGCAACAAGTATCCGATACTACTTGGATAATACTTGTAGAGCGCACCGCGCTGCCGGGTTGGAGTTGGTCATCTCGTTTGGTCGCCATTTGCAATTGTTCCCTGTCGTGAGAACAAGCACTCGCCACCCGAAGAACAGGACGGAATGACGACCCCGTCCAAGCACGCACTGATCGTGGGCGCATCCGCCGGGATCGGCCGCGCCATTGCGCTCCAAGTGGCTCCACTTGTGACGAAGCTCACGCTCTGCTCGCGCACCTGTCCTCCTGACCTCGTGGCGTCGATCAAGGCGATCAATCCTGACGTCGACGTGGTGCACGAACGACTGGATGTGTCGCTGCTGCACGAGGTGCGCGATTTCACGACCAAGCACGCAGTCACCAACTTCGACTGGATCGTGCTGACTGCAGGCGTCATGACCGGTCACAAAGAGACCTCAGAGGGACTGGAACTCGCGATGGCCACCGCCTACTACGGACGGTACGGCAGAACTCTGGCTGCTTGCGTGGCAGTCATTTCCTGAACGGATCACTAAAGCTGTGAAGATACTGTTTGCGTCGTACGCATAGGTTTATGCTGGTGCACGACCTGCTGCCGAGATTGAACCGTCCTGGGTTCCGCTTCCTGACTGTGTTCCATGCCGGTCAAGCGACTTGGGCCCCCAGCCTCGACGACCTGGGTCTCAAGCGCTCGTTCACTCCCCTGCACTGCGCCAACGCTTGTAAGCTCTACTGGTACGTTACGTCCATGTGCTACGTAGCGTGTGGTATTTTACTGATAGTTCCGCTTGATGGCTTGCTTTTGCTGCTTTTCTTATAGGGATATGATGGTGCAGGCGTTGTCGGAGCACGCCCCACAAGCCGCGTTCTTGCACATTAATCCAGGCTTCGTCAACACGACCCTCTTCGACGGCCTCCCGTGGTTCCTGCGCTGGCCTGCCAACGTAATGAAGGCGATGCTTGCGATCTCTCCCGAGCAGTGCGCCACGGAAATGGTGGCGGCTCTGACCTCAGACGAGTACGCAGTCGGCTGGGAGCTGCTGGATGAGCACGCGAAGGTGTTCCCCAAGACCAAGTTTCACTCGGAAGAGTTCAAGGACGCGGTGTGGAAGCACTCGTTGCAGATTATCGATGAAGTTCTGCAGCAGTAACCCGATAAAGAGGAGGGCAGGCTGTACGTGGATATTCTGCGAGTAGATCGAGTCATCAGTCGTATTTACATCGTCGCAAGAGTATTGAAGCCAGCTAAATGACCAGAGTTCATCCTGATTGTTCTCTCACCCTGTCAGCTACAACCAGCTCCTTCACTGCTTCAGCACGTTGTCGATCGTTTGCAACGTGTGCTCCCACACCGCATCCTTGAGCTCTTCGGTGTGAAACTTGGTCTTGGGCACTTCTTCCGCTCGCTTATCGAGCAGTTTCCAGCCGACAGCGTACTCCTCCGCAGTCAGTGTCTTCAGAATGACCTGGGCCACCTTCTCAGGCGAGTCAGCGAGCACAGCCGCGATCGCCTTCATCGGGAGGCGCATGTACCACGCCGCGTTGTCAAAGTAGGCCGTGCGCACGAACCCCGGATCGATGTGCATGAAAGATGCCAGCGGAGCGTGCTCCGACAGCGATTGAGCCATCAGATCCCTGCTCGAACATCGATCGCAGATTAGAAGCCAACGAATACCCAGTCCGATCAGTGTATAGCCGCGTAGGGTAGTCAACGTACAAGTAGAGGACGGTGGCGTGGGCACAGCGACTGGTAGAGTACGAGCGCTTCACGCCGAGGTCGTCCATGACAGGAGCCACGTTGGCTTGGCCGGCGGCCAGCACACACAGCACGCGAACTCCAGGGCGGTTCAAACTCGACAACAGGTCGTGCACCAACATGAACCCGTCAACGCAATAGCGCTGTTAGACCACAAAGGCGTTTGGCATGATTCATGCGCGAACGCCCCATAAGACTTACCGCGCGTAGTACATGGTGCTCATCTTGTTGTCCAGTCCCTCCGCAGTCACAACCCGCTCACTGAAGAACATCATGCCTGCGGCCAAGACAACCCAGTCGAAGTTGGTGGTCGCGTGCTTGAGCGTGAACTTGCGCACTTCGAGCAGCAGGGACATGTCCAGACGTTCATGCACCACCTCCACGTCTGGGTTCTTGGCCTTGATGGAGGCCACCAGGTCCATCGGGCACGAACGCGAGCACAACGTGAGCTTCGTCACGAACGGAGCCACTTGCTGCGCCACCGCGAGACCAATGCCGGAGGACGCTCCGACGATGAGCGCGTGCTTAGATGAAGTCGCCATGTTGCTTAGTTACCATGTCGCCTTGTCTGCAAGCTGGGGTTCTGAGGAATGAGGAATTCAATCGAGGGAGAACGGGGCGTTGGCGAGGGAGAGCGACGAATGCACGGCAAGGCTTTCATTTCTCTGTCGACCGAGGGAAGCAGCCAAGAAATGTGTTGATGATGAACGCAGGATGGCGGAGTTGGGCGCCGACGTAATCGAAGGATTGTGCTGTCGCTGCAACTGCATCATCAAGCTGGCATGTCTGCATTCCCAGCAGAGCTTGGCGCGGTGTAGTCCCTCCTCAGCTTCAGGACATATCCGAGGATACCCCGGATGCAGAGCGGGTGATCTGTTGCGCGAGTTCGTCTTCCTGAGCCGACCCGGCTGCGTGGGTAAGGGAGACGTCAGCTGGTCATCACTGCGCAGATTGTTGAGCAGCCACCAGCTGTGGCAAGATGTCGCCGGAGAGGTTTTTGGCGTCAGTTGCGCAGAACGGCCTTGAAGTATGCCGCTCAAACAGCGGGTACCCATGTGTCACGCTTCCACCAGAATATTCAAGGGGGAGGAGCCAGAGGAGACTGCGAAGAGTTGTCGGTCCAAAGGCCACTCATTCCAGTCCGCGGGGTGACTGCCATTCCTCAATTTAGCCGCATCGATCCCATATTCCTCCACGCACATCACCGCCATGGGCGAACCGCAGTTGTCGCTGCAGGAGCTGCTGGCCGTCTACGTCCGCGTGTATGAGGAGCGGATGCTCGTGGACATCGCGGCCGAGATGTACGCCAACTACGGCTATCGAGGCGGGATTCAGCGTCACGAGATCGGCGCCGTGCTCCCTGGCAATCCAGACCGCATGCTCCACAAACTCTTCGCGAAATTTGACGAAGATGGCAGCGGTGTACTCGACGCCAAGGAGTTGCTGGCGATCGTGCGATACGTGAACTTCGGCAAAGGCTACTGCGACGGCTGCTTCGAGCCCATCGGCGAGAAGGAGCGAGGCTTCATGTGCGTGGACTGCAGTGGCTACATCCTCTGTGTATCCTGCTACACAATCAACCAAAGGGAGCGGTTCCACCCTCCAAGACACCAGTTCGTGGCCGCTTCGGAGCTGCTGGCGGCTCAAAACGACAGCTTTATCCCCGGCGTTGGCAACTTCTTACGCGACGCCACGACCGAATTGTTCCAAAAGATGGACGTGGACGGCGACGGCCACGTCACCCACGCGGAATTCCGACAGTATCACCGAGCACTGGGCTATTCGGAGCCGGTCATCGCCTTCCTGCTGCAGTTCGACCTCGATGGAGACGGGCGGCTGTCCAAACGGGAGCTGCTGTACATGACAGTCGGCCTGAATATGGCACGGACCTGTGACGAGTGTGGCGGCCTGTCGTTCGTCGGGCAAGACGAGATGCTGTCTTGTGTCGAGTGCACAGCCGACTACGACGTGTGTTTGGCTTGCTGGAACGCCGGAAGGTGCTCGCACCCGCATAGTAAGTTCAAGTTTAGTGAGGCCTTCCAGCTTCGTACAGCCGGACTCCAGTACGAGCACTTGCATGGCGAAGTCTGGCAACTCAAAGTCGGCGATGCGGCGCTTTGGGCCAAGTACCAGCCATTCATTGGCGACAAAGTCGAGTCGTACGCTCAGGTAAAGTAGCATTCGCATTGCTGTTTGAGCGTGGAGAACGACTACTAACGCGTTGTGTGTGGACGCGCCAACAGCTTGGCGCTCCTCAGCCACAAGCTGCGGCTTATCAGCCAGCCTCTCATCAACACCAGTATCACTACGGCCAACCGAGCAATCAGTACCAGTATGACTACGGCCAGTCGGGAAACCGAGGCCTTGGGGCGGAGGTGTGGGACGCCGCCAAGGACCAAGTGAAAGACTACGTCGTCGATCAAGTCACGGAGCAAGTGGACTGGGTCGGCGCCGCCGGCGAGGTGCTCTCTTGGTTCCTGTAACACCACGAATGGGGGCTCGGTCACGTTGCATGTGGTAGTTGAGGCGAACGGGAGGGAGAAAGCAGGAGGGCTCACTCGTGACACCGTTTCTGGTGGTGGTTGCTGAAGACGAGTCCGCTGTGGAAGACACGTTTCAAGGTGGAACCTTCCAGGCCGTGTCAATAATGTTAACGGCCCTTTCCTTTCATATACCATGCAGGCCAGAGGGGGATAAGAGCAGTTCATTTGGCTTTGGACCATAGGCTTGAGGGGCTTGGCAAAGCAAAGCTCCGTGAGCCTCGCCCCCCTGGGATGGTGGGTGGGTAAAAATCTTCAGCGTCTGTGGTGACAGACCCACGCTGATCCCGATGACTGGATCGAAGCAGCACCCCGCCACGTACGTCGACCTGGCCTGTGGAGGCAGCGAGAGCCTCCGCTCAGGTGACAGAGCCTCAGCTCAAGTGACGGCGTTCTGGCGGGGTTGCCAGCGTCGCTGGCGCCAGACGCTTGCTTGCCTCGCGCTGTTTGCCGTCGCCAACTGAACTGCTCACTACATGCTAAGATAAGAACCAACCGTCGGGGGGTCGTCGGAATGTCGTCTATAGCTGGCCTTCCTTCTTTTCGGAAAAACTGTTTTCCCCGCTTGTTGCACTCGCTTGGAAAACTCGCATTTCCTTTCATATACCATGCAGGCCAGAGGGGGATAAGAGCAGTTCATTTGGCTTTGGACCATAGGCTTGAGGGGCTTGGCAAAGCAAAGCTCCGTGAGCCTCGCCCCACAATTGATGGTCCTGGGCCAAATGAACCGCTCGTTCCCTTCGATACACCCACGGCCCATTGCGTCCGACAGGAGACGGCCGGCGAACTTCGTGTCCACCTGATCAGTCGACAGCGGTGAAGTTGATTTCGTCGATGCAGAAGGGATTATATCCCGGCTCCTCTGCTCGTTCATTGTCATTGTCGCGCTGTCAGTCACCATGAATGTGATTGGGGTCACCCTGTCAGACATCAGCTCACACGCACAGCGTGGCGGTCACGAATGCTTATTCTCTGCATTCCAGCCGCCGACAA
>MBAC02010391.1:0-31317 GCA_001712635.2 Nothophytophthora sp. Chile5
ACATCCACANGATGGACAGCGGTTGGGGCCCGACCGAGTACCCGGCCGTGGTCGGCCACGAGATCGTGGGCGAGGTGACTGCTGCCGGCCCCAAGGCCAGTCTGGCTGTCGGGGACCGCGTGGGCGTGGGCGCTCAGGTCTGGGCTTGCCGCAACAAGGACGCGGACAAGCCGTGCCAGGACTGCGGTGACAAGGTGGAGTCGTACTGCGACCGCGCCGTGTTGACGTACAACGCCAAGTACGAGGACGGCGCGTCGGCCTACGGCGGCTACGCCGACTATGTGCGTGTGTCTAGCGCTTTCGCCTTCAAGATCCCGGAGAACATCCCGTCGGATGTGGCGGCACCGTTGCTGTGCGCCGGCGCGACGGTCTTCTCGCCGCTCAAGCACCAGAACGTCAAGGCTGGCGACCGCGTGGGTGTGATCGGCATTGGCGGCCTGGGCCACTTGGCCATCCAGTTCATCCGCGCGATGGGCGCCGTGCCCGTGGCGTTCTCGCGCTCCGCCAACAAGAAGAAGGAGATCCTGGCGCTTGGCGCCGCCGAGTTCTACAACCTGAGCAACCCGGAGGACGCCAAGAAGGCCGCCAACTCGGTGAACACGCTCATTCTGACCGCCGACGCCAAGGGCATGCCGTACAACCAGTACCTGGGGCTGCTGCGCAAGCGCGGCACGCTCGTGATGCTGGGCATCCCGAACGACGAGATCAAGTTCCTGCCCATGTTCGTGGTCGGACGTGGCGTCAAGGTGGTGGGCAGCCTCATCGGCAGCATCGAGGACATCGAGGACATGCTGAAGCTCGCGTCGGAGAAGAACGTGCGACCCATCATCCAGAAGTTGCCCATGGCCAAGGTGAACGAAGGCATCACCATCATGCGCGAGGGTCGCGCCCGCTACCGCGTCGTGCTGGAGAACTAGACTGACGACGTACACGCCAGTTTAAAGCAGGTTAATAAATACGTACTTGTCAAGCTTACCGTGAAGGAGAAGACAGGGTTCAGCTTCGAAGGTGTTGGATGGCTACCAGTCAGTCAGTCTGCGCTGTTGACCCAACGCGCGGTAGCGTATCGCCCGTAGTATCCTGCAAGTACTAGCGTTAGTATAGAGGACAAGTCACGAGAAGCAGAACGTTGGTCCAGGTCTCACCGTCTTCCTCTCTTTCCTTCATGCTCAACAGCTCGATGGAAGTCGGATGTTCCGTGCCAAAGACCGTCATCGTTTCGGTACTGGCAGCAGCAGAATGCGAAGCCACGAGGTGGAAGATTTCGTCTTGTACAGAAACCGAGTCGGGTCCTCGACTTGCGTTGAGGCTGTTGAGCAGCTTGCGATCTCGGGACGACTTCCATACTGTTAGATGCGGCGTGAACGGACGACGAAATCTCTCAGTCGTGAAGCCCAAGCGGCCGAACTCGTTGTGAAGCCGCTCGGCCACGGCGCTCAACCTGTCGCCACCACCGCCCAATGAACGCGTGAGTTCCTGCTCTGCATCTGCCAATGCCGTTGCTCGGAGGCTCATGTTGGGAGAGCCGACTCACCGTTTGCCGTGCTCGGAAGCCACGTCCATTTTGGCATACAAGACGTCGTTGTTGCCGAAGAAGCTCCAGTCACCGAACGCGAAGGAAGGCAGCTCGGAGCCCGCAAACTCAGTGGCTGCCGCTCTTGCAGCCTCCGCTTGCAACACTTGGCAGGCCAGTTCAATCGCTGGAAAGAAGCAGAGAACCCCCAGATAGCTCGGATATCGTTAGCTTCGAGACCTCTGATGCGACCGCACTACAATATATTAGCGACCTGAAGCGTCCGGAAGACGCATCACACACAGCGTGACGTGCAGGGTTCGGGGGTCGATGAGGAAGGGCGTCGCGTCCGGACACGACGCGCGGATTGAAGTCTGGAGCTGCTCGACCTGTGCCAAGATCGGCGGCGACGAGATGCGGAAGCCCACGAAGAAGTTGGGCCACTGGCGACGGCGGCGGCGGTTGGCACCGCGACTGCTGGATCGGCGCGGACTTGACTCTCGCCTCGGGAGCTGCTCGACTGAGCCGGATGACCGCATGGGCGTCGACGGGGTCGCCATTTCGGCGTGTTCGTTGGGTTATGAGCCCAGGATCCAAAGAGAGATGAAGATTCCCCTCTGCAGCGAAGATTTTGATTTACGGGGTATTAAAATATAGAGGTCATGGAGCCGCTTGATTTTTGATTCCCGTCTATCCTGGAACGGACGAGGGCGTCGTCATCGACTGCCCAAGCTGCGTTCTATCTTTGTTGCATCTTCACAGTGGCTGTGCTCAGCCGCCCACTCCAATGCAGATGCCTGTGCCCAGTCCCTTCAGTCGAATTAACACTTTTGATCCGCGAACTAATTTCAATCTGCAATTTACTCCGTTCGATCAACTTCGATACGTTTCAGATACACCTGATTCAAGTCCTCGAAGAAGATCGACTGACGAGATGGTGCCCGAGACGCTGTCTTCACCACCATGAGAACAAGTTGCCAAGTGCAGACGAGCTTTAGATGAAATCCTGCCTCAGCGTCCGCGCCGAGTTGGTGGATGGAAGTTTCTTCGTCAAATACAGTGGGTGATGGCCTCGCACAAGCACGCGTTCTAATCTCGAGAGCGAGAACAAGTGCCTACGAGTGCGCAGAATTCTTCAAATAAGTCCATGGGTGATCTCGTGGGGACTCGCAGGGATCTGAAGCAATATGAGCAAGTTCGAAGCCGTGGGTAACCTGTGTTACAAATTGTCCAACGAGACGTCCGAGATTAACTAAATCAAGCGTGCGCTGTCTTCATTGTTGGCACACGTTCTGCTTGGTCATGTCAGTGCGTTTCAGCCATTCATGTAGAAGCTTTCTACACGATGACGGCATCAAGTGCAAGAAGTCCTCAGGACGAATGTGAGAAGCTCGATCGATAGATTTTGCCTTCAGCGTCCACTCTCGAACTTCAAGTCGTGGTTTCGTTTCCAGCCGCAACCCAGTTTGGCAAAATCAGAGCGCTCTCTGCGTGATCTTCCCGCTTTGCTCGCACGAAGAAGTGGGTCCCTGACGAGACCAAGTTCGGAAGCGTGAATCGTTTGGTTGCAAGAACCAAAGGTCGCAAGAAATCTCCGAATGGATCAGTTACAGCAATGAAGTGAAGAAGATAAATGAAGGCAACAAGGGCGAATTTACTCAAGCGAAAGAAGAACTGGAGCTCTTGAAGGAGGAGAAGCTGATGATTCGCAGGATGCGCAAGTACCGCTCGTTCCCATCCAAAAACAACAACAACATTAGCTGCGCTGCTATGTAGGAATCTGCCGGTAGACGTCCAATCATGCGGTTACGCATTTCAACAATACAAATGATTCTAAAGCGATCAAGCTGCGAGACCTGTACGTGACGCAGAATACAAGCAAGAAATGCGAGTATCCGAAAGAGATGGGCCCTTCACCAGCCTGGGGTTTTGAAACCCCGAAGACCTTTCAATACAACACGCTACGCAAGTTCCAGACCGACATGAACAGCGCCTTCACCAACAAGAAGAACAGCAATATCTCTCACATTCGAATGAACTTCAAGAGCAAGTAAGAGATTCGATTTTTACATTATCTGAAGACGCGGAATGTGCCAAGATCACGTACTCTGGTGAAAGTAAACGCGCGTTCTTGTCCATCACTTGCATAATGCATATTTCGATTCGCTGCGGATCACAATTACGAATGGATTTTGGTATGCAGTGATTCCTGAGTTCGGTCGTCCATGCGATTTCGAGAACGAGGAAAGATGCATAGCATAGAATCCGGGATTGCAGGCATTCCTGACTTGCGTTGGTCTGAAAGGCAGCGTCATTCACGTTGGCCGCAATAATATAGAGCTCTTGCTTCGGTTCAAGAATTGAATAAGTCTGACTCAACAAAAATGGCTGGTTATCGATCTCATAAGCAGCGGAAAGCGCATACGAGAGCCAAGCATGCATTTAATGCTGCTACTGCGAGGATGAAGAAATGCGTGAAGGAGATGCAATATCAAGCGTGCTTGCACCTGACGAGGCATTACGACACGCTCGTTCTCTCGATCTTCCGAACGATGGAGATGGTTAAACGAAGCAGCAAGCGCAACCACACCTTCAACGACGGGGGTTTGAGTTTAAACCATTCCCAGTTCAAACAGCTTCTCAAGGCCAAGTGCGAATTGCTCGGGAAGTCATTGGTCGTCTGCTCAAAGATGTACACGAACATGACTTGCAGAAGCTGTAACCAACTTCATCTCCGGCTTGGAAGCAACGACGTGTTCGATTGTCCGCGTTGTGAGCACTTGGCGGGGTGAGACATGAACGTAGCGTTCAACGTCCTGTATTTCGTGTGTGGTGGCTTGCTTGCAGTCTTCAAAGAACCAGGCTTCCGCTGACCAATATTTGGTCATTGCTCTCGGGCTACAGCGTAGACAGTGGCTTTGTCAACAGAGTTGTGTAGCAATGCATGGCTTTGCTATAGTAGTTCGTCAGTAGATTTGGATAGCTAGACTATAACAAAGTTCGTCAAACGGTGCTCGTTCTGATTAATGCTCTTGTATCCGAATACGGGCAATTGAGCTGTTTATCCCAAATACTGTATCTCACGCTACTCATTTTGACCAATCACTGCGAACTCCCTCTATCAGAACACTGCCATCTTGTGTGAACGTCAGCCGTTGATAAACATGCTGGTCACGTCGAGCCGCCGTGTTCGCCGCGCCGCGGCGCAATGCGCTCGCATCCACATGGGGCGCGCCACCGGCCCATCCACCGAGGACTTTGTGGTGCGATCGTCCATCCAGCCAAGTGCCAGTCCGAAGCTCCGCGTCGGTGAAGCAGGAGCCGAGGCGGCCTACGTGAGTCTGGGCCAGCGAGGCATCGGCAGTCCAGCGCTCTGGGCGAAGGACGTCCCGCGCGTGGACGCCACTAAGGCGGTGGCTTCGTCCTTCACCAGTAACTTCATCCAGCCAAGCATCAACCCGTCCATGTCGGTGAAGAAGGGCGAGAAGCAGGCTTACGTGGAGGCTCTGGTGCTCCAAGAGGTCATCAGCGAACTCGACATCCCGCGGGAATGTTTCGTGGTTTCGGCGCATATTGGGGACACGCTACTACATCCGTCGCCTTCAAGTACGTTGTGTGCTATTGGTGGTGGTTTTGCTTTGTATTTGGAGTGCATACTGACCTTGTAATGCTCTGGGTAGACGCGGACGAACGATTGTCCAAAAGCTACTTAACGAAAGGCGTGGAGATCGCGAAGGACGCGTTGGACGTCGAAGCGCTGGACCACGTGGTCTGCCAGATCCCAGACGGGTTGGTATTGGCCTCCAGTCGACAAGGTGAGTTGATGGACAAGCTCCAAGGCGCGTGCGACGTCCTGGAAACGCTTTGCAGCGACGGTGAAGTCCAGAGCTACGGCTTCTCACTGCCCAGTTTCAACACGTCGGCTGAGCCACTGGACGAGTTGGTGGAGAAGACACTCAGCCCATTGTCCGAGCAATTCGGTCGGTTCGCGTCGTTGCAGCTGCCGTTCCATGTGGGCAGCGCCGTCTTCCCTTTGTCAGCGGCAATGGAGCAGTTCCACCGTGATCGGGAGATGCTGTTTATCGGCGACAGACCGCTGGAGTCGATGCTGAGCAATGGGAAACCGCTGCATCTGAAAACGCGGTCGGGAAGCACGGGCGAAGACGTGGCGTTGATGCTGAAAACGGCCTTCAATCTGGCCATCAGCGTCGAGAAGAAGTACATGGAGAGCATCCGTCCGTCGCTGGACCACTTGGCGCTCCCGCCGGCGGAAGAAGTGGCTTGGGCGCACATTTTAGCCAACCAGCACGACCGGTTCGACAACCTGGAGGAGTGGATCTACATCCGAGAGACGCAGATCCACCCGCGCTTCGAGGCGACGCTGCAGGCGTTTGGTAAGCACGCGGAGACCAAAGAACTGGGCTTCGCGTACTCCGTGGCCATGCGAGAGCTGCTCAAGTGCTTCACGGCCTCTGTGGAGGTACGCTACGTGCGATCTTGTGTTGCTTATGGATATAAGATGAGAGGAGGCACTTACACTGTCGATTGATGTTTGTTTGGAAAGCTGATTGATTCCGAGCGGGTGGAAGGCATGATGGCGGCGTGGAAGGAGCAGGGATTGCTTCCGTCTGCCAATTGCTCAGTGGAAGAGGTGGCGGTCATGGCGGCGCTTAGCGCTGGGGTGGACGTCACGCTCCTCCAAGAGCAGCTACCTGCCACGTCCACGCTGTCCTTCACCCGCCAGTTCTCTGCTGAGCAATTGCAGCAGCTCGCCGCGTTGGCTCAGCCATTCTTTACGGTGCAGTGATGGCGAGCGCGAATGCTCAAAGGGTAGCCATGTTGCTTTGTGCGATTTCAAGCGAGCAGTCTGGCCATATCAGTAAATACTAGAACCGTTGCTGGATTTTGTGCGGCTCTTTGGGTTCATGCTTTGCAAATTATGCAATTCAGCTCACCTAGTTTCGATATTTGCACCACATAACATGTCGCGTTTTGCAATTTTGTTTTGAAGTTCTAAATTGAGAAAGGGTGTGTCGAAAAGCAAAAATATCAGCAGCTCATTAGCCGTTTCCACCCCAATTGGCCGCGCTTCCTCCGCCTTCCTCGCTCCTCCGCAGCCCAACCGCCGCGCCTGCGACCGTGTCTGCATTGCCGAAACCGACTCCCGCGGCGTGGCGTCCCGTCGGTTGCACCGCACAGCGCAACTCGCCGTCCGAGCAGCAGCAAGGAAGCCCACCGCAAGCCGTCGCAACAGCAGGAAGGCCGTCGATCCGTTTGTCTCGTCATGGCGCCCGCGGCTGCAGCGACCTCGTCGCTGACGCGCGACAACGTCAAGTTCCTGGCCATCGCGCGCGCCACGGACAAGGCCGTGGTGGCCGTGTACATGCACTCGTCGGACGGGAAGCCGTCGCGCGGCGCGGGCGGCGGCGACCTGGTCGTGTTCAAGGAGATGCTGGCCAAGGTGATCCGCGCGCCGACGTGGAAGTCGCAGGTGACGCCCAACGGCCGCCACTCGCTCGAGTGCGACCCGAACAAGTTCCACTTCACGATGGACAACGACGAGCTCGTGTTCGCCGCCATCACCGCCAAGGACTACCCCATCCGACTGGCCTTCCAGATGATCGCGGCTGTCCAGCAAGAGATCGTGCCCAAGTTCGGCTCCAAAGCGCTCACGTGTCGAGAGGTATTGCCATTCTCCGGTGTCATGTTGGACGCTCGCACATGTGTTGACTTGTGGTTTCTGATTTGGTTGATAGGGCGGACTGGATAAGGACTGCGCGAAGCCGCTGGCCGCCATCGCCGCCGCCTACGACGACCGCACGAAGGTGGACAAGCTGTCGGAGGTGATGAACCAAGTGGATGGCGTGAAGACGGTGATGCACAACAACATCCAAGTTGTACTGTCCAACACGGAGAAGATGGAGGTCGTGGAGCAGAAGACCAACGACCTGAACGAACAGGCCAAGGTCTTCCGCAATACCGGGCGCAAGCTGCGTCGGGCCATGTGGTGGAAGAACGCCAAGCTCACGCTGGCGCTGGGCGTGTGCGCCGTGCTCGTCATCCTCATCCTGCTGGCGGTGCTGGGCGTCTTCAAGAAGAGCTCGTCCAGCTCCAGCAGCAGCAGCACCAGCACCAGGTTATTGCGCGCGATCTGAAGCCGCGAAGCGGCTCCAGCGACCAAGACAAGGCACTTGGCGAGCTAACCACGTGGTCTGCTAGACAGTCTCCTTTATATTTAAGAATGACACCTTCACACAGAAGCAAGCGGCAGGTAGCTTCAAGTCCATGGCCATACACTGTGACTGTCATCTTTGGCATATACGTGGCGGTACAACAGACGCTCGTTCGGGTCGGGTTGACTTTTGTTGAGTCGGGTTTCTCCAAACCCGTCAAACCCATGGTTGCTTCTGGTACCTAATGAATTGAAACGGGTTTGAAGGGTCATGAGTTGGTCAACCCTCCCGTCAACCCACCCACCCGCAAACACGTTGCTTTTTTGGCGGGAAGACGCGCATCCGACTCCCGCGCCATACAAACCGCCAGACATTCCCGGAGAATGGAGCAGGAGCTGAACAAGACGCTGACGGACCCGCGCTTCGAGCGCGGGCTGGCGCTGGTGAAGGCCAAGCGGCTGGAGGAGGCGGTGGTGGCCTTCGAGGACCTGCTGCGCACCATGTGCGAGACGGAGCAGCTGGGCGACTCGCTGGCCGTGGCGCCCGTGTACTACCAGTACGGCCACTCGCTGCTGCTGCTGGCCGAGGCGACCGCCAGCCTCTTCGGCGGCGCCGTGGAGAGCGCGGGAAACGACGAGCAGGACGCGCGGGACGCCGCCGACGACCTGGAGGTGGCGTGGGAGATGCTGGAGCTGGCGCGCGTCGTCTACGCGCGGTATCCGGGGGACTTGGCGGTCGAGACGCAGCTAGCGCGAGTGTATACTCGCCTGGGAGACCTCGGGCTGGAGAGCGACCAGTTCGAGCAGGCGCGCGCCGACTTCGAGAAGGCGCTGCTCCTGCGGCGGAAGGTGCTGCGTGCTACGAAGGACGTGGACACGACGCCACTGGCCGATCTGTACTGCTCGCTGGCCATTTCCTGCGTGTATCGGGACTCCACGCCGGAGACGGAGGAGCAGAAGCTGAAGCAGCAGGAGGAAGACAGCACCGCCACAGCAGCGGCGGCCAATGACGAAGGGCTCACGTACTACGTCCTGGCCGGGCGCGTGATGGCGGAGAACGTGCATCGCATGGCCGGTAAGTGCGCTCAGCCGCTGCAAGAGTTCGTAGCTGCTCGCATTCCAAAGTACGCAGAAGCGGATGACGCCGACGCGTCGACAGCGAAGGGCAAGGGCAAACGCAAAGCGGCGAGTGCCAGCGCCGACGCGTCACGCAGTCTGCTGTTCACGGGCGCGAGCGTCGACGCCATGGGTGATGAGTTCTTGGCGTGTGCCAAGGGGACGAAGGAGGACAAGGAGACATCGGAGGACAAGGAGACGCTGAGCAAAGACGAGGCGCAGCTGCTGGAGTACCTGGAGATTTACGTGGAGCTCAAGGAGAAGGTGGACGGCATCAAGGAGACGGCAGCCAGCAGCAAACAGGAGGACACACAGGAGGACAAGGGCGTGACCACCATCGGATTCGGAGCGGAAGACGGCGCGTCGACGACTGCGACTCCCGCTGTGAACGTGCTGCCAGTGGCGAAGAAGCGGAAAGCAGAGGTCTCTGACTCCACAGACAAGTGAAGGCGTTGATGGACTCACACGGCGTTGGCAACAGTAAGAACACTCGCAAAAGGGGAGGAATGTGCATGTTTGGACTTGGTTTCGCTCGGTTCTTGAGGAGTTTTCGTGTTCTGCTGGCAGGGATGCGGACGGCTTCTTCTTTCTGATCGTGCCGTGCTCTTAGACGCTGCAGTACGAGTCGCGCACGATGAGGAAGACCTTGGTAACGTCATGGTCGGCGGCGTTGGCGGCGCTGAAGACCTCGAGTTGGAGCTCGTCCAGCGCGTCTTCCAGCGGCACGCGGAAGCGACGACCCACGCTCAGCAACTGCGCCAACGCGCTGCGGAACCAGTTGTCCCGTGGGTCCGCTCCGTCCGCGGCGCACGCGGCCTTGTGCTCCGTGATGACGCGGTTGAAGCCTCGGAAGAACTGCACCAGCAGCTGCCTCAGCTCGTCTTGGAGCCGCTTCCGAGCGTCCTCCAGCGTCGCCACGTCGGGCATGTCTTCGTCGTCGCGGTCACGTGAGTCTTTCGGACTCGCCGCTTGCTGCAACTGCTTCGTCTTGAGGCGGATCGCGTCCTGCACGAAGCTCAACGTGGCGTTCAGGATCTCCCACACGTACGGCCAGCTGTACTGTTGCACAGCGTCGGACGTGAACACCCACGTGACAATCGTTGCCGGACGCAGCAGACCTTGACGCAGCATGGCGTTCAGGATCAGCCCGATGTGTTGCGGGGACTTGAGCCACACTGAGCCCACGGTCTTCACCAGCACGAGTTCGTCCGCCTCCGCCTCGTCCGTCGGCTGGTCCGCACTGCCGAAGAGCTCCTGGCGCTTGCCGTACTTCTCCAGCAGCAGGCGCATGTGCGTGAACGTGGCGGCGCCAGCCTCAAGGATGCAGGTCCAGACCACTTCCACGGCCTCGGCCCGGGAGATCTCGAGCCGTGGCAGCTCCTCGTCCAGCCACGCGTGGAGCGCGGACGCCGGCGGATGGCCCTTGAGCTTCGTGGTCACGGACTGGTAGAACTCGGACGCGGCGCTCGTGTCTTCAGCTTCAGCTTCGACCGCGTCCTCCGTCTTGGCGGCCGCGAAGCGGATACGCGGCTTGGGCGCCGGAGGCAGCAGCACGTGGAACTCACTGGGGAGCGCCGACTGCATGTGCTGCAGGTACGAGAGCCGCACGCAACGCTCGATGACCGCGCTCACGAAGAGCCGCTGCGGATCGTCCTCCGGAGCCTCCAGCACGTCAGCCCAATGCGCCCAGCGCCACTTGAACTCGAAGTTGGACAAGAAGTGGCTGAACAGCAGCACGAAGGCGTTCACCGAACCGGCGCGCATGGTCGGCACCTCACGGAACAACAGCTCCACCACCACCGCCAGCGCCGGGGACACCACGCGGGCGTCCGTCTTCACGAGATGGTACAGCACCGAGCAGTAGTAGGCCAGCTTGGCGTCCGAGTTCTCGCCCAAGGCCGCCACCAGCAGCGTCTCCACCAGCAAGTACTCGCTTTTGACGGGCGCGGACTGCTCCTGCTCCTTCGCGGGCGCGAACCTCTCGTTGTAGCTGCGACTGAGTCCTAGCAGCAGCTTGGCGGCAATCGCAGGCTTCGGATGACACGTCTCCAGCGCACAGGCGAAGTGGCCTCGAGCCACGAGGTACGCGGCCGGATGCAGGCTGGCGATGGCGGCGCCCGCGGCTCCGGAGTCCTCCGACAGGACACGGAACCACGCCGCGTACGTCGGGATCTTGCTGGCGTCCAGCTGATTGAGACAGACACGCGGAATGGCGGCGTTAGTTCTCCAGGACTCGTCTTAAGTACGATATGGAGACGTACGGTGGTCAGATCGATGGACAGCGCCACCGCCAGCGGATGAAGCTCCGCCTTCTCGAGCTCCGCCGCGAAGAGCTCTTGCGGCTGACCCACGCCCGAGACTGTCCACTTGCCGGCTGCCGAAGCGTCCTCCGGATCGTCCACCGAGGGGGAGGACGTCTGCACGCCACGGAGGACATTGAGAGCCTCCCAGAAGAGCGACAGAGGGTCGCTAGCGGCGCAGAGAGCAGCCAATTGGTCCTCTTGCTCCGGTTCCCAGAGCAGCTCGAGCTGCAGGCGACGCGTGCGCCACGATGACGCGCTGGCGTCACTCGAGCCACGTGGACTGCTGGCCTCCTCGCGATTGGAGACATACTCGCGACAGCGACTTAGCAGACTCTCGTATAGTTCCTCACACCCACTGGTCAGCGCTTGTCCACCCTAAATGTCCACAGCACAAGTGTCCATGCGTCAGTCCATCAGTCCATCAGCCGTCCGCCAGTGTCCACAGACACGCCCGTACATGCAGCAAAGCGTCCAGCACGACCGACGCGAAGAAATCCTTCCACGCAGCGGCGTCCTCGCGCGTCCGCAACGACGCCAGCGCGTCGCCGTCCACGTCCCAGTCGTCCGGCGTGCACGCGCCTTGCATCGTGTCCAGCAGCGCCAGCACGTCCTCCGCCTTGCAGACCTTCGCGGCGCACAGCTCCGCCAGAAGACGCACAGTCAGACGCAGCCGGAGCGCCACGGCAGGCGCGTCGCCAGCGTGTCGGAGCGTGTCGGTGTCCTCGCTCTCGCCTTCCGCGCGACTGCTCTCCGTCTCCAGGAACGCCACGTCTTGCTGCAGCGAGCGAGCGGCGCCCGCCACCACTTCGCGGCCGAAGCGCGGCGCGCGCGCGTTCACCAGCCCCACCAACGCCGCGTAAAGCGCCGTCTTATGGGCCAAACGCGAGGATCCGCGCAGCACCAGCGCCGCCAGATGGCCCAGCTTCACGTCCTGCGCGTCCGCCTCCAGCTCGTCCACGAGCAGCGCGCTGGCACGCAGCAGCTGCGGACGCACGTCGGCCGCCGCGACGTCGTCGCCCAGCTCCACGACCGCCTTCTTGGCCAGTCGCCACGAGCGCGCGCGGTCGCTCTCGGCGCTGGCGAAGCCGCGGCCCCGAGAGCCGCCGTAGCGGTCGTCGCGAGGCCCGCGCCGGTCGTCGTAGCGCGAGCGCTTGGGGCCGGAGCGGTCGTCGTCGTCGAAGGAGCGCTTGCGGCGGCGACTGCCGCTGTCGCGGTCGCGGTCGCCGTTGTACATGGCGGATAAGAGCGAATTGGTTTGACGCGGGAGGGGGCGGCGGCGCTGGTTGGCAAATGCGCGGGAGGTTTGATCGCCAGCAGCTTGTTGTGGTACCTGGCGTTATGTTACGTTATGAGAAGAGTGTTACCTTGCGATACCGACATCATCGTTCGAGTTGGCTCGACATCAGTCAGTTCTTATGGCTAAATGCCTGACTATAAAGTCCAAGTAGGTCGTATACGGAGGGAGATTGCTATTCAATTCCCGAAAGATATCGATGTGGCACACACCAGACTCCAAAGGCCGCAACATGGATACACCATTCGCATCATGACCAAGAGGAGGCCGCCGACGCGGCGGTGCCGCTGGCGCTGCCCTTACGGCAGCCGCATCTGGCCCGCAGTCGCCTTCATCACGGCCGCCTCCACCGCCACGACGTCCGCGGTGTGGGCTCAAGTGACCGCCGACAGCGTCGAAAGCGCCGCCACGTTGCCGCCAGCACCGCCGATGGCCCCGGCTGCTTGGCCGCAGGCGGTTCCTACGGCTCCTGCGGCCGCCGCCACGTATCGCAACGCGTACGGCGCGCACCTCGAGTGCTCTCCGGCCTGCGCATTGATCCTGTCGGTCTACGGAGTGCTGGTAGTCGGCGGTTTGCTGCTGATCACCGTCATTCCCGTCCGCTTCGCCTCCAGCAAACTGGATCCGCCGTTCGTGTTGTGGTTCGGCTCGCCCAAGGCCAAAACCACGCTCAGACCTGCTTCCAAGGCCTCAATCCTTCATGCCAACGAGGCGGAAGATGGTGTCGCGGAGTCAGGAGGCTGCTGGTGTCGTCTGTGGTCGTGGCTGGCGAGCTGCGCCTCGCACTCGCCGTCTTCGCCGCGGAACTCCGACCTTCGCTATCGTTTCCACGCTGACCTGACGCAGCAACTCGGGGCAGCGGGCGGTCACAAGACCTACGAGAGCATTGCCGTGTCTACAGACGACGACCTGGCGTCCTCTCCTCGTCGTGGAGGCGGCTCGAAGCGCGCCAGCTTCTTCCAGGCGGGTCCTCCGTCGCCTCCTTCGCCGTCCAGACGCCGCCAGATGAGCAGCAGACTCGGAAGCGGCGCGAGCAGCGGGCGGGGCGACGCAGCTGCTCGTCGCTCGCCTCGGGCGATCTCGGCGGCGGCGGAGAGCGCCGTGGAGACCAAGGAGGACCTGGTGCGAGCCGTGGAACAGCAGACGTCCCTGGCAGTCCGAGCCGAGAAGCGGCTGCTGCTGGCGCAGGAAGACGTGAGTTACGAGACCCTTCGAGACGACGAGATCCGCATGTACGAGTACCTGGAGTTCCTCCGTGAGCTGCTGGACGGCTTGGCAGTCAAGAAGGTCTGTCAGCGCAGCGGCCGCGTCGTCACTCGCACCATCTTCATCACGCCCGAGCTCACCGTCGTCTACTGGAACGCGGTAGGCAGCAAGAAGTGGCAGGCGACGAAGAGCAGTTTGCAGACGGCGAGCATCCAAGAGGTCCGGAAAGGGCGCCATGGCATCGCTGGTGCAGCAGCTCGAGCGCTCTCGGAGCGTGATGCGCTGTGCGTGTCCATCGCCCATAGCGACGGCAAGTGGCTGGTACTGGAGGCCAAGGACGAGGCCATGCGACTGCGCCTCTTCTTGGGGTTTTCACGCCTTGGACAGGAGAAGCGAGAGCAAGCGGCGGTTGCTGCGGCTCGAGAGGCGGAGAGAGCTCCAGCGGGTGGAGAACTGGCAGAGGAGCAGCGGGACTTGGAGGAAAAGGCGCCGGTTCCTGCTTCGCTGCCGCTGTTTCGGGAGAATGAGCGGCTGCCGTTGGACTTTGGAGGCTTTGAGGAGGACGAGGAGAAGAGGGACGAAGCGCTGCCGCCAGGGGGTGAGGACGCTGGAGGACAGCAGAGACGTGACCCAGAACAGAGTCGAGAGTGACGGAATTTGAGTTTCAACAAGGCGTTAGGCGAGAATTCGCTGGTTTAAACGTGGAAAAGCTGCCGTAAATGCTGATCTCTTTTCCAATTATGTGAAATATATATTTCTTGCAGAGAGAAGTTCTCTTTGCTTTCAAGTCATCTTTTCGAAAAAGTTTTTTTTTATATTTTGAAATCGCAATTTTCACAAATGGGTACTGCTATTATAAGTTGTGAGAGTATCACCGTCCTGCGACTCGACTAATTATAAGCTTTGGAGATCTTTAACTGAATGCATCCTAGGCGAGTTTCAGTTCGCCTTCCACCGCTTTGTCGTCGTCGTCGCCGGAGCTGGTGCCATTTCTTGTCAATGCGCTCTTCCCTCAGTACGCTCTCTCCCTGGCTTCTCTCTAGATTTCGAGTGGGCGGTGGCTGCCGTGTCCCGATCCAATTGCTGGCTGGAATCGACGTGGAAGCTGCGGAATATCCCAGCCGAACCAGGTGTCGGTGCATCCTGTCGAACGCTTGCGATTGTCCGCCTGCCTGCTCCAAACCTTCTCGACTACGGCAGCAGCATCGAGTGTTGTCACTGTTATCACATGAATTCGCAAGCGAGCAGCTTTCTGATTGCACTGCTGGTTGGGGGAATCAACACTCCGTCGGAGCCTGGGATTGCTTGCCTGCCCGTCGACCAGCAAGCTACTCCACACGTCCTGCGTCAGGCTAATTACCGAGCCATGGCCATGCACCTCTTGCTGGAGGGCTCGGTCGGTTCCAGAGTTGTTACACACGCAGCTCCGAGTGTCCGAGGTGCGTGGGGACACTCGCCTACTCCAGTCCCTCCTCCTATCCTTCGCAGTACGCTTCCAGCTGCCCAAGCCTTGCCGAGTCTTGCCGCGTTTCGACGACGACGCTCACGACCACCAAGACACAGCGGCACTTGTGCGACGTGGCCAGTTCGGACTGCAGCTCCATTGCCGAGCCATTGGCTCCTGCTGGGGTCTTCAACTGGCGTCGTGTCGCCTCTGGCCTCGCTGTCTGTCGCCTACGAGGCCAGCGAACCGTAGCCGGGTATGCCCAGGAGCGCCACAAAGCGCAGGAAGTTCGGGGGACGGCCCAATCATTCGAGCACGCTCGTCGAATGCCAGTTTCTATCATTTATGACGAGACGGCCGTGCAAATGTCAGGGTTGGCCTAACCGGCCTCTTTCGCTGTTGAACTCGAGGGGGCTGCAAAAGATTGCACGTCTGTCTTGCGACGTCTGCCAAAAGATTGCAAGACTTGCAGCCTGTTTTGCGTTTGTTGCAGAAGGAAAGAAAACCGAAAAGAAAACCGAAGGGGGAAAAGCGTGTGGACGTGGCAAGCGATCGCTTCGAGGCATGGGTGGCGACCGAGTGGTCGGAGTGATGGTCGTTTTTTGTTCTCGTTTTTGCGTTTGTTTGCTGGTGTTTATTTGCTCTTTTTGCTTTTTGGATTGTGGGCCAATTGCAATTTGCAAACGGGAGGGAGCGAGTCCGGACTTGCGCTGCGACCCACCACACTCCCATCTTCGTTCTCTAGAGGCCACCGCGCGGCTTCCGCCACCCACGCGCCACCAAGCGCGGCCTCGAGCCTCAGCCGGTCGTGTCCTCTTCTGTAGGCCCCGCGGTGCGTTGTCCTGGGATTTTGGCGCGTGCGAAACCCAAACGCAATTGCCGTGGCGCCAAAACTCCGTCGATCAGTCGATCATGGTGATTTTAGCTAAACGAACGCGTTGATGTCTTGTTGTTTGTATGTGTCTTATCTACAGGCCAGAGCTAACTGCGTTGGGATAGACACCCCCGCGCGGCCAGCGTCCGTCGAATCCTTTCCGTGACCTCCGCGGTGTGTTCTCCTGGGTTTTGGCGCGACAGGTTTAGTCACCGTCTTTTAGCTAACCGCGTTGGGTTATGGCCATGCGTCTAACCTCCTTTCGCTGTTCTCGCGTGTTGCGTTGCAGGTCCTTTTTGCGTTTTGCATTCGGGTCCCTAGGCGAAAGCAGCGAACCGGATAACACAAAGCGCCGCCGCCCTCCCGAACGTAACAGACCAATGGACAGCAGGCCGATGGACAGGAGCGACGACGAGCTGGAGGACGCCGGCTTCCTGCTCCTGCCGTCGCGGCCCTCGAAGCCGCGCGGCTCCGGCAAGAGCAAGGCCCGCGCCAGAGCCCCCAAGGCCCGGCCGCAGCCGCCGCCGCCCGCTCCGGAGCCGCTGCCGGCGTCCGCAAGGCCCAGCCACATGCTGAGCGTCGTGGAGCTCTGCAACAACGACGACGACGTGGACAGCGTGCAAACGGAGACGCCGGCGGCGTCCGACGAGGACGACCAAGGCAGCGTGGGCCCCGACGACGGCTGGTCGGACCACAACCGCTGGTACTGCAACATTTGCAAGGACGGCGGCGAGCTGCTGTGCTGCGACCGCTGTCCGCGGGCGTTCCACATGACCTGGTACGTTTTGCAGTTGCTGTGCACAATCTGTTGCAAATGTCTGCAAATGTCTGCAAATGTCTGCAAAACGTTGCAAAACGCTGCAACGCTCTGCAACAAGTCGGACGCTGCCGTCGTTGGTTGGTCGTGGCTCCTTTTCTCCAACTGACGTCGTTGGTCGTGGCTCCCTCTCTCCTCCAGCTTGGGCATGGGCGAGGACGCCATCCCGGACAGCGAGTGGTACTGCAAGATGTGCTCGTACGTTGCCGCCTCTGCCTGGTCGTGGCTCCTTCCCCCGCCTCGCAGCGGCCGCTAACGAGCCCCTGTGTCCGTGGTTGGTCGTGCTTCCTCCCTGCAGCGAGTGTCTGGACCGTCGTCGCGCCAAGAAGGAGTCCAAGGAGAAGGCGCGCGTGCTGCGGGAGACGGCCAAGCTGGAGCGGGACGCGCGCAAGCTGCAGGCCCAGCAGCTGAAGGAGGAGCGGCTGGCGCAGAAGTCGGCGGAGGCGCTGGAGCACACGGCCAAGCGCATGCTGGAGCAGATGCAGGACCGCGTGCCCAGCCGCAAGAAGATCAAGTACAAGGGCAAGGAGGAGGAGACGCTCGGGCGGCTGGCCGAGGACCTCGCGCAGACCGTCCGCACCGCCAAGGAGAAGCTGGAGAAGCTGGAGAAGGAGGACGCGGCGCTGCGGAGGAAGGAGGACGCGCTCAAGAAGAAGAAGCGCGGGCTGGACGACATCCCGCCCGAGGTCTTGGACGACCGCTCGCGGCCGGACAAACCCACGTACGTGGCTCTGGAGACTGCGAGGTCATCCCTCCTGGCGGGTAGTTGCTGAGACATGTGCCTTGTCGTGGCGTGTGGACAGACCGACGCCCTGCAGCTTCGCGGACCTCCCGAGCGCCTGCATGGGGAAGCTGCTGGCCGTGTGGGACTGCCTGCACGCGTTCCGCGACGAGCTGCAGCTGGCCGCCATGTCGGTGGAGCAGCTCGCGCAGGCGCTGAGCCACCCGACGCACTCGTCGCTGCTCACGGAGATCCACATGTGCTTGCTGGAGCTGGTTCTGGCCGACAGGTAGGACCCGACTCGTGTGGTTGGTTGGGTGTGGAGCTGCGCAGCTGACGGGTTGGATGGATGGTCGGATTCGGACGCAGAGAGGACGACGACTACGTGTCGGACGACGAAGGCGCGATGGACGACGGCGAGCGGTACCGCTACGAGATCCAGCACGCGCCCCTGACGGTCGGCGTGCCGACGCTGTCGATGCTCACGGCGCTGTCGTGGCCGTCGATCCTGCACAACTTGATCGCCGCGGTGCCTCGTTACACGGCGCAGGCGACGACCACGTTCCGCGCGGCGTTCGCGGCTCTGCAGGACGCGGAGTATCCGGCCTTGGTCGTGGAACACAAGCTCGCGCTGCTGCAGTTCCTCGTGGGGCGCGTGGCCAGCACGGAGCCTGTCCGACGAGTGCTCGGCCGACATCTGGGGGACACCATCCAGGCCACCAAGGCCTTCAATCGCACGGTGATGCAGGACCGGAAGACGACGCTGGAGGACGAGAAGAAACTGCGCGAGAAGCAGCGCGCCGAGCTGGCGAACGTGACGGAGTCGAACAAGACGGCGATGAAGAACTGGCTCAAGCCGGACGGGAAGAAGAGCGCGGCCGCGGCCGGAAGCACGACCAGCGACGCGCTGGCTCCGATGGACGACCACGACGAGAGCAAGAGCGACGACGACCTCGCGGACGGCTCCGCCAGCGAGTCGGACCTGGACGACCTGGCGTACAGCGAGGAGGCGCTGGCGAAGAACGAGGAGGAGCTGGAGAAGCTGCAGCTGCAGGAGTTCATCTCGCGCCACGAGTACCTCTCGCGTCGGAAGAAGCTGGATCGCCAGCGCGAGCGGCTCCGCCAGAAGGCGGAGCGGAAGGTGCGCAAGCAGAAGCTGCTGGAGCAGCTGGAGCGCAAGCGCTCGGCCGCCAAGAAGGGCATCGTGGACGGCATGGCCTCGAAGGACGCGGCGCTGCTGCGGATCGCCATCGACAAGGGCAGGGAGTGCGGGCTGCCGGCGCGCATCATCGTGTCGGCGACGCACGTGCTGGAGATCCTGGACGCGGAGGCCGAGCGCGACGAAGAAGCCGCCACCAAGAAGCGCCAGCTGAACGAGCTGCTCCGCGCCAGCTTCGTGCGGACGGAGCCCCTCGGCCGAGACCGCGACCAGTTCCGCTACTGGCTGCTGCAAGGCGACCAGCGACGGCTGTACGTGGAGAAGCCGGGGCCTCCGGACAAGCTCAAGCGGAAGTTCGAGGCCCTGGCGAAGAGCGGCTCGCCCCGGGACGGCGGCGGCGTGTCGGGGGGCGAGAGCCACGCCATGTGGTGCTGCTACTCGTCCCAGACCGAGATCAACGCGCTGGTGGAGGCGCTGGACTCGCGGGTTCCTCGGGAAGCGCAGCTCCGCACGGCCTTGGCCGACCAGATGGACGTGATCACGAGCGAGATGCCGGTCTCCAAGCCGGGACTGCTGATCTCCGACCTGTTGAACGACGAGGGCGGCAAGAAGCGCGCGCTTCGTCGTCCGTCGGGGACGACGACCACCGACACGACCGACTTCTTGGCCTGGACGAACAGCAAACACCCGAAGCGGAAGGAGACGCTGCATGCCACGCCCAGCATCGACGCGTTCCGGGACGCCTTGCTGCAGGCGGAAGCCTGGCTCGCCAAGTGTCTTCTCGACCGCGGCTCCGACTGGGCCGCCCGCTCCGAGGACGGTCAGGCGGCGTGGCGCGAGTCGGTGCAAGCCGCGGACTCGGTGGAAGGCTTTGCAGGTCGCCTCTTGGCGCTGGAGAGCGAAGTGATGGCCTTCCAGAGCAAAGCGCTGCGAGGAGCGGCCGCTGCGATCGCAACGCCGGCCGTGGAGTCGAGTAAGAGCGCCGCGAACGGCAGCGGCGACCACGACAAGAGCGACGACGAGGACGACGACGAAGACGAGGACTTGGCGGACGCGCTGGTCGACGACGGGACGCTGCTGTGGCCGTCGAAATACTGTCGGGAGCGCTGGGTGCAGGCCGTGAAGCGCGGCCACACGATCGCGCTGCTAGCTGCGGCTTTGGCTTCCTTGGTGCATCGGCTGGAGGTCTTGGGCTTCTCCGATGCGTCGAAACAGGACGCCGCGGCCCGAAAGACGCGCGCGAAGAGCGAGAAGGAGAAGCGGTCGCGGAAGGAGCGCGCCGCCAAGAAGAAGCAGGCGACGGACGAGGACGAGGACGACCGACTGCACGAGGCGGTGGACGAGTGGGAAGAGGACTGCTACCTCTGCGGCGAAGGCGGCGAGGTGTTGTGCTGCGACGGCTGTCCGCACGTCTTCCACTCCACATGCGTGGGCTTGCGGCGCATTCCGCGAGGGAAGATCTTCTGCCACGAGTGCGACGCGTCCGTGAAGCCCGTCGTGGCCGTGAACGGCGCGAGGCCCAAGACAGCTCCACGGCGGTCGCGCTCGCCTTCGTCCCGACCTCGGAAGCAGGCGAAGATGGAGGCGTCGGGGTCGGAGTCCAGCGACACGGAGTCGGACGAGGCCTCGACCGCGCCGTCGTCGACCAAGGCGTCGCCTGTGCGGCCCGCGCACGTCGAGACCCACGTTGGCGCCAAGAACCCCGACGACCAGTGGGATGTGGACTGCAGCGTGTGTTCTCTGGGCGGCGAGCTGCTCTGCTGCGATGGCTGTCCGCGCGCCTTCCACGTCGAATGCATCGGGCTGGAGCAGATCCCAGACACGGAGTGGTTCTGCAACGAGTGCAATCTGCAGACGTGCGGCGCCTGCAAGAAGAACAAGATCCGACTGGATTCGCACGTGATCTGCGGCTCGGAGGACGGCTCGAAGGGCTGCGAGCGCGTGTTCCACCTGGTACGTCAGTCAGTTCGTCCGCTATTTGCTCGATAGGTGGGAGTTGCGGTTGTCTTACCTGTTTGTGCGTTGCCATCGCCAGAAATGCGCCAAGCTGGACGCTGTCCCCGCAGATGACTGGTACTGCAGCAAGTGCCGCGCGACGCTGCAGCTATAAAGAGACCGAGTCAGCACCAGGAAGAGGACAGAAGGAGGGAAGAGAAGCTCGACGAGATGAGTCAGGCACCCAAATACAGGCTCCTCAATGTATCTGCTACAGTAGAAGGTGAGTGAGTGAGTGTCACGGATCCCGCGGCTTGGAGATCACGCGGTGCCACTGCAACGCGACGCGTTCCCATCGGAACTGCTTGCGCGCGAACCGTTTCATGCGGTGGCGCATGGTGAATGCCTGCTGCTCATCATTCACGGCGTCGAGGATGCTGTGGATCCAGAGCTCCAGCCACTCGGGGTCGTTCTCTGGAAGAAAGAAAGCAAGCCAACGAACAGTGAGTCAATGAGTAAGGACCAAGGACACCAAGGTACGCGATCGCTTGTTCGTTTGTGGGGCGTTCTTACCGATTGTTTGCTCCCGGAGCGGTCGTGGTCCCAGGTCGAAGTCCCCACAGGTCTCCGACAGCGCGGAGTTAGGCAGGCGACTGGTGACGGGGATGGCGCCGTTGGCCATGGCCTTCATGAGCGAGATGCAGCTGGTCTCCGAGAACGTGGTCGGGTACAAATAGAAGCCGGCGTACGAGTACTCTTTGGCCAATCGCGCGTGGTCGACAAGGCCGACGTAGCGCACGCCGGGTGTCTCCGTCAGCAAATGGAGCACCTCCGCTTCCCAGACGGTGAAGTTGGCCATGTTGGCGCGTCCCCAGTCCTGGAATGCGGGCATGAAGCCGTAGAATACGGACAGCTCGGCGTTGGGCACGTGCTCGCGAATGAGCGGCCAGACCTTGAGCAATTGATGCAGTCCGCGGTTGGGCGCACTGCCGTAGACAAACCGGTTCGCGTGGTTCGGTCCGTTGACGAAGAAGGTCGGATCCAACGCGTTGGTGGCCACAACGATCTTCGACCGCAGATTGTCGGGGAACTTTGACGCGTGGAATTCGCTGCCGCAGAAGATGGCGTCCACATTGTTTACCAGCTCGGGAGATTGCTTGGTATCTTGTTGAGGCACGTCATGCATCCACAGGAACGCCTTCCGCGCTGCCTTCCCGAGCGCCAGTGATATGTGGTACCGCCACGCCACGAACATGTCGACGCCAGTGTCCTCGACGTCGTACGCATAGTGCGGATACCAGCGAACGGCGTCCTCGTCGGCCTGGTCGATAGTCGAGATGTCTTGTGGCGGCGGATTGCCATATACCTCGACCCAGTAACCCAGCTTCTGCAGTTCGCGCGAGAGGAACACGACCGCTTCCTCGGACCCGCCGAGGCCTGACTCTTCCACCGACGACGGACCCCATTGACCCCACCAGGACTGCCCATACTCGTTGCAGTATATAGCAAGGACCACCTTGTGCGATGGTCGTGGGATCTTCTGGAACTGTCGTCCCTGTGTTTGAAACACGTAGCGGCTTTCAGCCAAAGCGGTGGCCAGCTGCCGCTTGTCGCCGTGGTCGTACTCGCCGTGCGTGTTTAGCAACGCTGCTAGGTTGTAGCCGAGGCGGAAAAACGTCGGGTGGCGCTCCAACGCCTCATCCAGGAGCTCGACGGTCTCGCGGATCCGCCCGGTCTGGACGAAAGCGTACGCATACGCCAGGTACGCGCTCTCCTGCTGCTTTTGACTGACTTGCACCTGGAAATTCGATCGAGAGGAATCGACCTGGAAGTATGTGGCCTCTCCGAATGTCTTGTAGACGTTGATGATCTTGTCAAAAGCGCTCTGCGCGGCGTAGATCTCCGTGAGTTTCGCAACCGCAATGAGGTTGGACGCGTTCAGGTCCAATGCTCGTTGGAACTCATGCTCCGCCTGTTGCTGTTCGTCGAGCGCCAGATACGCCACGCCCAAGTTGGCGTGGTAAAAGGACACGTGAGGATTCGCCTCCACAGCTTTGGTGAGTTGTGTGACGGCGCGATCGAGCTCTCCAGTCTGGACGTAGAGGGTGCCTAGCAACTGAATGGCGTCCGCATGGCTCGGGTTGGCACGGAGCACGCGCGTGTACACGTGGTGGGCGTTGATGAACTCCTGGGCTTCCTGGAGAGCGATTCCGTGCCGAAGTTCAGCATCAAGACGAGCTTTCTTTGCCACCACATCACGAAAGGCTTGAGCAGAGCGAGCAGGCTGGATGAGCAGCTGGAAACGCGGTTTCTGGCCCACATTCTTCGTTGTGAACGGATGCAGGCGGTTGGTGACGTCATGCATGGCTTCGTAGGCGACTTCGACGCTTGCAGTGGTTCCTTGCGTGTCGAAGAGCGGCGACGTCAGCGTATGCACTGCAAGTTCGTGTCGGATTCGACGCAGAATCTTGGGCGTGGTGGCCAGGTAGACTGCGAGCCGCTCGTAGTCTTTCACGCTGTGTGGAACCAGCTCTGGGAAGGGCATTGCGTTCTGGATGAGCGAAGCGGCCACGCGGGACGGGAATGTGTCGCCCCAGAAGGTGACGATGGGCACGTGCGCCCATAATGCGTCGGCCGCTGTGGAGTGCGCGTTGTAGATGAACGAGTCGAGGAAGAGATCAGCGAGCGTCACACGCGCCAGATGCTCGTGCTTGTCAGCCCGTGGGGCGAAGATCAGTCTGGACGCGAGCACACCATGCGCCTTGGCTTGTTCACGGAGCGACTCCATGACGCGGTTTGCGTCATAACCGGAGGGTGCCAACAGCCAGAGCACGCTACCAGGCACTTGCTTCAAGATGTTCATCCAGACGGAGAAGGACTCGTGCTCCATCTTGTTGATGGTGTTGAAGTTGCAGAAGACCAGCGCGTCTTGGGGTAGCCCATGCAGCGAGCGATTCGCGCGCTGACACTCAAATTCAAGGCCGCAAGCTTCTATGGCAGCGTCGTAGCGATTGACTTGGTAGCTGTGCGGCAGGTACACGACTTGCTCGGTCATGCTGGAAGCCGCGACTTCGGGCGGCAGCACGCGACGGTCGACCAGCACGAAGTCGGTGAAGCTCGAGCCCGTGGTGCCCGGGAAACCCAGGTAGTTGACCGCGATTCGACTTGGGCGCAGTGCCTGAATGCCCAGCCGTGCACCTTTGGTGTGCGCCATGAGATCCACCAACACGTCGACGCTGTCCCGTCCAATGATCTGCGCGGCCTCGAGGTCCGACAGGGCGTAGAGATCGCGGAAGACGTCGCATTTCTCTTCGAACTGGCGGCGCCATGGCTCCGACGCTGCCCTGTTCGGACCATACGAGAAACAGAAGGTCTCGACGTTACTGCTGGCCAGAGCTGTGTGCTGCTCGATGAGTCCCAACGTGAGGTGTCCCATGGGGTGATCGCGGAAGTCGAAGCTGAGGTATCCGACCTTGAGGCGCTTCGGCGTGGTCAGACGACTCCAAGACGGCTCATTCTCGAGCCACAGCGACGGCAGCAACTCCAGCGTATTGTGTTGGTCGTAAACTTTGGCGGACGCGATGGCCAGTCGCTTACGGAAGGCGTCCGAGACCTTGATCAGCGTCGAATCGTAGGGCAACAGCGAGACTCCGTCCTTTCGGACCGCAAGTTCACGTTGAGTGGTGGACAAAACGTGGTCCTCCAGTGTCTCCATGCCTTCCCAATGACACAGCGGTCGCTTGGCCGTCATAGCGTCCACCAAGACGCCCACTTCATCAGGCGCCACACTCAACATCTCGTTGTACACGGCAAGCGCCATCTCCAGGAAGTTGAATTCCTTGAGGAAGATGCCCTTGTTGTGCATGCCGTAGAGCCAATCGGCTGTGGTCTTCGCCTTGGCGATCACGTGCTCTTGGTGTTGAATGGCGCGCTTCAGCTCCCCTCGATCGAAGTAGATGCGTCCCAGATCAAGATGGGTGTCCTGATGGTCAGGATCGAGCGTCAGCACTTGGTGGTACACGCTCTCGGCCTCGACATCGTGTCGCAAGACATGCAGAACCGACGCCTTGTTGTACAGCGCGTCCACGAACTCCGGTGCGGCCTGGAGTGCCGCGTCAAAGTGCGCGAGTGCCTCGAGACAAAACCCGACGCTGCGTTGACCGCGCGCGCGCGTCAGGAAGCCCAGATTGTTGCGGATGGCGGCCACGTTCTCGAGATCGTCGAGGGCCTCGGCGGCCTGCAGGCCGCGCGCCAGCAGCTGCTCGGCCTGCTCGCGGTCCTGCTGGTGTTCGAAGACCAGCATGGCCAAGTTGTTGTAGGCGCTCGCCAGCTCCGGATACACGGCGATGGACTCCTGGAACAGCTGCTGACTGCGAGCCACGTCGCCGTCCAGGCCGGCCTGCTGCGCCGCTTGGTACAGCACGGCGGCCTGAGTGAGCGTGGCCTCGTTCTCGGGCGTCGTGAGCAGAACGCTGGCCTCCAGAACGGGGAAGACGAGGCTGAAGAGCCACACAGCGAGCCATAGAAGCAGACCCGGCGTCATGGCGCGCGGAGATTGAAGTCTGCAACTGAAAGGGAAACGAAGAATGGAAACCCTTTCGTGAAAGATCGCACCCGCGATGATTGGCAAAACGAAAGGTGTGTTACATGTAACAAAACGTGCCACCTCGGAATGTGGAGCGCGCCAGATTGTGGAGTGGTGGCAATTGCTCTTGTATCGTATGTTGGAATTGAAGAGCACCAATGTAAGTGCATGCATCTAATGTCGATATACTCGATCTAGGAGACTGTGATGGGATCCCAAGCACGACGATATGAGAGAGAAGGAAGCCTCCGACGTCGTTAGTCCTCGCCACCCGAAGCTTGCAGTTGCTTGACAAACTCTCGCATCGCATCTTTCGGCTCCTTGTTCGTGGGGATGTAGTGGCCGCCAGCGTGCACGAACACCTTGGGGTCCACGAAGAAGTCCAGCAACGCGCGGCTTTTCGCCACGGCCACCACGGCGTCCGTCTCGCCCATGACGTGCAGCGACGGCAGATTCACCTTCTGGTCACTGGCGTATTGCGGATCGCCACAGCCGGCAGCAGACACGAAGATGCCGAAGCGGAAGGCGAACGGCGACTTGGGGCTGCTCACTAGGGAAGGATCAAGCACCACCAAGAGCGTACGAATAGCTGAGTGAGGCCCGAGCAACCGGCAAACATATACGAGCAGAGAGTCCAAACGTACACTGGCGTTGCAGGATCATGGAAGCCATCGTGCCGCCCTGACTGAAACCGAAGATGCCGTCGAACGGACCTTCGCTCTTCACGAAGTCCGCCACGTACTCCAGGGATTCATCCACGCGCCCCAAGATGTACTCGCCCGTGTCTTCATCCCGCTCGAAATCCCACCATTTGAGCTGCTTCACAGTCTCACCAGTCTCACCACTGCAGCACAACATCATATACACGCTGCTAAGATTGTGCTCCAACACTGTCACTGGCGATGGTCCGTTGTGGCCACGTACTTGCTGGCGTGCTCTTCGGTTGTGGGTTCATAGGGCACGTCGAACGGCGCGTCCAAGAACACTACCGGGTTGACCGATTAGATCACAATAGAAAGCGGATAATACCCATGCAATGCCACAGTCACTGTCGGCTATCACGCAGGTCGAGGGGAGAAGCAGGCGCGTTACCAAAGTTGATGCTGGACTTGAACACGCGGCGGAACGCGGCGATGCGGCCGCGCAGCTTGGCCCCGTCTTGGCGATAGCCGTGTAGACACAGCACGCGGTACTTGCTCATGGGCGATACAGGAGAGGGTGGCCAGCGGAGAGAAGCAGCACGAAGGTCTTTCTGCTTGGACGAAGCTGAAGTGATGACAATTACTGAGCAGCTCTCCTCCCGCTGCTGGAACTTCTCAGTTCTTTTAGAGGGAGTTATGTGTTCTTCCTGTTTTGGAGCAATTGATGGATCGGACTTAAAAGCGACATCCACGGTACCTCATTTTGCTGCACCAAATCAAGACGACCATTGCCGAAGCGCTCGCTTATTATGGAAATGACTCGTTCGCAAATGCAGTGGCTCTATCGAAGAAGCCAACGTGGGTTTCCTGGATTGACGGTCTGCCGGTCGTTTACTACTTGCCGTTCTCGGCACTCAACTGCTTGGCAAACTCTCGCAGTGCGTCCTTTGGCTCCTTGCTGGTGGGGATGTAGTGGCCACCTGGGTGCACGAACACTTTGGGGTCGACATAAAGCTCAAGAAGCTTGCGGCTTCTGTCGATGGACACGATGGCGTCCGACTCGCCCATGATGTGCAGCGTCGGCAGATCAACCTTCTGGTCGCTGGCAAACCTCGGGTCGCCCTGGTCGCAAGACGCCACGAAGATAGCGAATTTGAACGCGAAGGGCGAATCCGTGGAACTGGCAACTGTTATAACGCACCCACGAGCAGCAGTAGCGTGAGAGAGCAGTTGCGATCGACGCACCAACGCCAAGAAACACGTACATTGCCGTTGGAGAAGCAAAGACGCCATCATGCCGCCTTGGCTGAAGCCGAAGATGCCATCAAATGGGCCTTCCTTGCGCACGAAGTCCGCGAGATAATCGACGGCGTCCTCCACGCGACTGTATGTGTGCTTGCCTGTCTCCTCGTCAATGTCGAAGTCCCACCACTTGTACGTCGGCTCGGCCTCAGCTCTAATAGCACACAGTCCGCAGCCGCGTACGTAATGTCAAAATGCTTCCTGTAGATGAAACACCATTGCCATGAAGGCCATACACCACGCACATCTTAGCGTGCTCTTCGGGAGTCGACCCCGGGTAACTGGTCACCAAGAATGGCGCGTCCGGGAACACTATCACACGCACACACTCACATCAGCATTCAACCATCGTTACGAGGCCAAGATGGAAAGGAATGTGTCGCACCGAAGTCGAAACTGGACTTGAGTGCTCGTCGAAGCGACGAGATGCGGCCGCGGAACTTGGCGGCGTCCTGGCCGAAGCCGTGGAGACAGAGCACGCGGAAGCTGGCCATTAGGACGGAGAGAGACAGCGCTTGACTCGGCAGGCGAAATCTTCAGGAATGCTGAGTGCGAGGCGCCATCGATGTAGCAAATCGGACCTGCAGAGCGCCCAAAGCCATCGGCTTTTGGATTGTGGAGCAGGTGATTACATCGACAGGTTAAACGCCAGCCGTTGCGGCGACGCTCACATGTCGCATATCTTAATTCTTATTAAATTTAGCCAATCTGCTTTGGACTCTGAGCAGATGCACTTGATCAGGAGGCAGCATATTTTGCAATGAGCACTTTGAGCTGCGAGTCCCGATCTCCGCAAGGAAGATCGGCCGGGTAAAACGACCCTCCTACAACGAAGGAGTTCCTGGTCACTATCACTATCTGGCCTCGCGGTCGCCCTTGGCCAGTCATCGTCCTTAGTCCTGCGCATGTGCAAACAAATACAGATAGTCGAACATGTTAATCAGATAGCGTGCGTCTACAGGTTTGGACGCACTGCAATTGGATCAACGTCGACGTCCGAATAGGGGTCCAAAGGCATCCATTAACTGGACTGCCGTTCGGCATACAACGATCAGTTCCTGCCGCTCACGAGCTGCAGCTTGTTAGCTTCTTGTCATTCCTCGTTTTGCCAGCATGGCGACAGCAGCTGATTCAAGTACGAGGAGACGGCCTCCGGATCGCGAGTACAAATGCTCAAGCGTTCAAGTGTTCAAGAACCAGAAGAATCCAACCCGGAATCAAGTGTTGTCAGAATGCGAGAAGACTCGCCGCGTGGTTGAAATCGACGCTATTCTCCCGAAGACGAGGATTGAGTGGCCCGCTAGACAATCTCTGCGTGTGGACACGTCTTGCGCTGTATCAACAGTCGATGCAAGGCAAACTTCTGGAACGGACTGAAGCAAGGAGCGACATACAAGTGGCTGGAAAGACTCGCAGCGTACGCGTTGCGGGAATGCGTAGCCAGCCGCAACAACATTTCCAGAGCATAGGGAAACCAGTAGGACATTCTCAGTGCCAATCATAATAGCCAATCACAATGAAGTGGCTACTACCACAATGTATATTGACGTATCTTTGCCTCGAGTCGGTGAATACTGTGGTGCCCAACACACCACCGAACCCAGCTCGGCGTGGCCTTTACCAACACAAAACAACATTGAGTCGCTTGGCTGCCAAGATGCTGGCCATGCGAGTCTTCCGGCTGCTGCTTCTGGCCCTGGCAGCGCTACTGCTGCTCTCAGCTTCAGCCTGCGGCGCGGAGCAGTCCACGACGGCCAAGAAAAGGTAATGCAAGCGATAGATCCCCTCAGTAGTAGCTATCTGTGACGCGTTGAGTACAAGATCGATCCGACTGACGCCACGTGTTGGACCTTCGATAGTGTGGAAGTGCAGTTCCCGCATGTGTCCGACGCGCTGCTGGAGCAGCTGGGCTACGAGAAGAAGAACCGCTACTCGGCATCGTCCTTCAAGGTGACGCCGCGTAAACCGGCGCCGGCCTTCAGCAACGTGAACGCCGTGGTGAACGAGCAGTTCGAGAAGGTGTCGCTCAGCGACTACCGCGGCAAGTGGCTCATCCTGTTCTTCTACCCGTTCGACTTCACCTTCGTGTGTCCCACGGAGATCGTGAGCTTCAGCGACAACGTGGACCTCTTCCGCAGCATCAACGCCGAGGTCATGGCCATCTCCACGGACTCGCACCACACGCACTTGGCCTGGGTCAAGACCCCCCGCAACGAAGGCGGACTGGGCAAAATGAACATCCCACTGGTGGCCGACATCAGCAAGCGCATCTCGGAGGACTACGGCGTGCTGGTCACGGACGAGGAGGACGAGATGTTCGGCGCCGCTCTGCGCGGGCTGTTCATCATCGACCCAGAAGGCACCATCCGCTCCATCCAGATCAACGACGACGCCGTGGGGCGCAGCGTCGACGAGACGCTGCGCATCCTCAAGGCCTTCCAGTACGCGGCGTCGCACCCGCACGAGGTGTGTCCCGCCAACTGGAAGCCTGGAGGCGAGACCATCAAGACGGACCACGTCGAGAAGATGGACTTCTTCCAGCACCTCTACGGCGACGACAACAAGCAGGGGCTGTAGACCGCCTGCCAATGGAGAGACGCGCAATCGCGCTTTGCGTATACGCAGGCCATTGCCACACCCACGAAAGGGCATGCGCCTTGTTGAGAGAGACTACTGCACATGTGAGTAGAGCAACAAGCAAGCTTCAATGTGTTGAACAGTGTGTTTTGCATCGCCTTCATACAACTTCCTCAGGTCGCATGGCTACTCGACACCGCCACCAACAGACCAAGCACTTAGGCGGCTTGTACGAAGCGAACTACCGGGCCAAGACAGCGCAATTTGGTTCTTTTTCTGATTGTTTTCTCGTTTATTCATGCGATTCCTTCCTTCGTCTCGCCTTCCGCCCCTACGATTCCATCTGCGTGACATCATGCGACGCAACGCGAGCAAGAGCGAGCGTCTAGCCCGAGGGTCCAGAAGAACAAATACTTGGGTCCCGAGACACACGACGCAGTCGAAGAGTCGGTCGTTCCGTTTCCCCGCGATAGTGACGGCGACTTCGTCCCTCTCACTCACTCGCCGTCGTCGTCGCCGCCTCACGCTGGCGTCGTGATCTGACGCTGAAGACGCTTACTGCTGCGGGAAGCCGTGCTTCCAGTTCTGGTAGCGGTAGAGGAGCACGGGCACGGCGACGCCGCCCACCGTGACGAAGAGCGTGAGGCCCATGACCCAGCCCTTGGGGAAGTCGCCCTCGAACACCCGGTGCTCGTGGTGGCCGCCCTCCGCGGACATGCGCTTGGCCGAGGCCGAGATGCCGCGGCGGCCCGCCACGGTCATCTGGTTGGCAGTCTGCTTCACGATCTGGCCGAGCATCTTCAGGACTTGGACGTGGCTTGTCGGGCGTGGAAGCTGGTGTGGGGAGGGGAGGAACGGCGGGTGTGAGGCCTCGATGAACGAACGGGCGGTCGCCCGGGCACACACCACCCGCAGAATTTTCAGAAATTCTGGGGGTCAGTTCTCTTTTGAAATGTCGACTTTATGCTGGTGTGATGGCTTGGTTGGGGGGAGGGAAATGTAGAGAGTGTATAGTATACGGTTTTGTTGGTGGGTGGTGTGGCGCAAAAACATGCAGCCAATATGAGGAAAAGTAAGGGCAGGAAGATTCCGGATAGACTCAATACGTCAATACGGATGTACGCACGAACCTCCGCCCTCGATACAGATTGGTTCCTAGAATAAATGAGATACTAGCCGAGCGCCGCCCGCTACGCGGCCGGGAATTTCATGGTAGGATGGAGCCCGTTGCGCTTCGCCTCGCGGCTCGCTCCACTACTCTTCTAATCCTGCCTCGCTGCGCTCCGCAGGGGCCAATGCGTGTGGCGTAAGCCCATCGCTCGCTCGCTGCGGCTCGCATCGCTTATCCGTGACTCGGCCTTCGGCCTCGTTCAGGTCGCGCAAAGAGCTTCCCTCCAGCTTAAAGTTTATTTTGCGCGTTTAAGTTTAAAAAAGATAATGCTATTACAGTCTTACCTCTCGTTTAGAGGAATATGGGATGAGTTCTGTATTCCAAGGGAATTAAACAAAGAGAGGTGACGTTTAAAATGTCGTGTACTGATTTAGTTGAGGATCGCAGAGACTTTGCTGCGGTCATTGAGGATGCCTGCGTGTCTCCAGCAATTTCGGACTGTTTCCGGTGTGACGGAATTCCAAGCTTGCCTGCTCCACCGCATTGC
>MBAC02010397.1:0-10359 GCA_001712635.2 Nothophytophthora sp. Chile5
TGTTCCACAGCGGCCTGCCGAATCTAGGCATCAACGGTCTGGAGCTGGGCATGGATGCCTTGACCAAGATCCAGGAGTTCTTCTACCAGGAGTTCGGCCCTGTTGCCAAGGAGAAGGAGTACAACTACTCGTGTCCGTCCACCATGAAGCCCTTGCGCGTCGAGTCGTCTGTCAACGGACTCAACCAAATGTACGTGCTTTATCGATGTCAGGTATACAGAGGCTTCTTGGCAGTGAATTGATCTAACTGCGCTTCGTTAAACAGTCCGCCTTGGGTGAAGATCGTGGGCGACGTGCGTCTGTCCCCGTTCTACGAGATGGAGGAGGTCAGTCCACTTCACTATGGTCTGTGTGTCGTTTGATAAGGTTGATAGTCAAGCTAATCTTCGCTTGTGTGGTGTGGCGCAACGCAGATGATCACGAAAATGAGTGCGTTTGTGGAGGGCTTGAACACCAACATCACGTCGTTGGAAGGCCACCGCGGCCCCGTGTCCAAGTATACGCTGCCCGCAGAGAACTGGAACGGCAAGTTGGAGATCGTGTTCGAGAAGCATTTCTGCGAAGGCATCGCGTGCTCGCTGGACTCGGTCGGATACAAGTAAGTGCATGCACGTCCCGTGCCTGGATGTGGCTTCGCGATGCTTTTACTCACGCTTATTGCATGTTTTCGGTGCTGCTTTTGATTCCCAGAGCGCTCTTCTCGGCCATTAGCGACGTGCTGGGCGTGGCCAAGCCGTTCTCCATCAGTGGAAGGTGAGGAAATCGCAGCAAAATCCCCATATTGATAGCTTGATGGCACTGACTGACTCATTTCGTTGTTTGGGTGTCATGCTGAATCAAACAGTTTGCCTCTGATTCGCGACCTTCAGCGCGGTGGCCTGGATCTGACGCTCGTGGGTTTCGGCAAGAGCTCCGTGTACCACGGGGACAACGAGTACTGTCTGCTGAGCGACATGAAGGACGCCATGAAGATCCTGGCGCGCACGATCGCCAACGTGGAGGCCGCCACGTCGACTGCGTAAGAGAAATCGATGCTCACGATTCTAGCACAGATAGCTGTGCCAAGCCGGAAGTGAGTGGCCGTGCTTGCTTGGCTATGAAACTTGGCTATGAGAGCTTTGCAGGGGTTAATAGTAACGGCGATTTTGGCGAATATTCGTTATTAATAATTCGGCGGCCAGAAATTCGGTACTAAATTTAGTAAAAACATCACTACTATAGTGGCATATTTTGTGTATTACTTTTAATATAGTAATGATATATGATGAACCGTTTTTGTTATTTTTATGATTACTCCTGATTCTCCGTCATATCCAACGCCTCCACATCGGATCCCCACGATTGTGACGGAGCAACAGCTGCTTCTCGGCGCTCGAGTTATCTGGTTTCGTGCGGAGAGCTCCCGTTGTGGAGAGCACGGATTCCTGGCATGCGAGGGAAGACACCTTGTCCAATCGATATTTGTGGTGTCTTGAGCTCTTGAATGCAAATTGTGAAGTGATTGCCATTAAGCGCAGCCCAACTGGCCGTTTCATGCTAGGACTTGTTCCTCCTACATCCCCTAGAGTGCTTCTGCTGACTGCTCTGTGCTTTTGCCAATATGCTAAACAAACTATGCTTGATATGTACCCATGTAACTTACCACCACCATTGTGCAGGTCATCACCTGTTGCCACCCACCGTAAAGCCAGCGGTCATCCAATTTAATGATGTCATGACTGCTGTTGTTTCGTGCAGTGCATGTAATTGAATCAGAAAATGGCGATTGCACGAAAACAGAGATGAGTGTAGCTTACGATTGGAGAGCGAGATATGATGACATATTTTAGACACAACAAGCAATGTCGCCAATTCCGAAAAAGCAAGGACGCCGTTTCCAGCAGCTTTCCCAACAAGTCGGTACGTGCACGAGGCACTGCGCACTACAGCTGCGACCCACTGCTGCAGTAACACGTTATTGTCGTTTCTGCTTTACTTTGTGCGACAGCGGCCGCGATGGCTGTGCGAGGCCGGCCAACGGCAGCAATCTGGGCGGAGTACAAAATCATCGAGAAAATGCGCGCCAACAAGTATCCTGATGCGACCTGCAAGCACTGCGGCACTCCCTTGAAGAGTGTTCGGCCCTCTCGAGCTTTGAAAGCCCATGTTTTCGTCTGTGAGAAAATCTCCAGCGAACTACGCGACGCGTACAGAGCTGTTGAGCTGTTTACCAAGCGCGCCAGAACTACTGGTTATAGTCGGTGACCAGAGCAAGTGGCTGCGTCAGGTGAACCCGTGGCAGACTCCTTCCCGAAACGCCTCGTGATCGATGAGCGCGAAGCGCAAATCTACCAATTGCAGATTGCTATGTTCTTCTTCACGTCTGGTCTGGCCTTCCACTTGATTGATCGGCCGAGCACTCGTGAGCTGTTTACTCGCTACTGCTCGACTCTCGCCATGCCAAACAGACACCAACTGGCTGGCCCACTTCTGGATTCTGCGTATGCAGCTGAGCGGGGTGCCGTCACACGCCACCTGAAGAACCAGCGCCACGTGGCTCTCGTGTCGGATGACTGGTCCAATCCGCGCCGTGAGAGTTTGATCAATTTCATCGTGACGGCGCCGAAGATGCGCTTTCTGTTGTAGTCATGCCGGGTAACGGGTGAGGATTCAAAGACCGGGGCCTACATGGCTAAAATGATTGGTGAAGTGATTGACGAGATCGAGTCTGCTGTGTTTGTCAACAAGGTGTGCTCTGTCACAACTGATAATGCATCTAACATGAAGAACGCATGGACTCTTCTCGAAACTGGCCAGTCGAGATTCCTCTCAACGGGATGTGCAGCTCACGCGCTGAGCTTGCTCATGAAAGGCGTCTTGAGTATCCCCGACTTGGCGCGTATCCTGAGCCAAGCAAAGGAAGCAGCCCTCTTCATACGCAATCACACGGCTACAATTTCTCATTTCCGGACAAACCAGGAATCTGATACCTCGTCTAGCCAGCGGGGCCTGAAGCTCCCGATCGTAACGAGGTGGTACTATCAGTACTAGGGATGTAAAAAGATAATAGTTTTATTAGTTAGTTAGTTTTTAGTTAGCACTTTTAGCGAGTTATTAACTGTGAAAAATGCTAAAAATTACTAAAAAAGGATGGACCAAGGAAATATTACCGATCGAAGACAGGGTGTCGTATCAGTTCGATAAACTGCTGATAGATCACAGACAGGCAGACTGCGTCCTTCTCGAAGTGAGCGAGGCACTTGTGTATCGGCTCCAGCAGTTGAAGCACGACAGCGCCTTGTGCCCAGAAAAGCTCGGAGATCATGATCTCTTTAGGCGAGACACCTGCTGCCCGTACTTCTCCAGTAGTTCGTCGTCTTCGACGAGCTCCCTGATGACCCTTCGTTCTACATGGCTAGTTTGGTGCATTCGTACTGATTAGGCTTGAAAATTAGTGCGTTAATAGTTTTTTTAGGAGTTAATAGGTGATTTGTGTTACCTAAAAATGTTAAAAATCACTAAAAAAAAATCGTCAGGTATCGAGGTATTTTCCCGGTCCAAATTATGATGTGGACCACAGTTTCGTTGTAGGTGCCAGTGAGAAGCTGGCCTGAACGACGCGAGGAATCGCGCTATTTAATGACCCCAAGCGAGCGGAAAAGCAGGATACGGCGCGATCGCTGGGGTGCGACAGTGATCCACCTGCAGACACCGACAGGATGGACGTGGGAACGGAGGTGAAGGTGCAGCTGGCGGCCAAGGGCTGGCGGCCAGGCCTCGTGTTGGACAGCTACGTGATCCCATCGAGCTATCGGGCGCCGCCATTGCCCTCAAGTTCGACGGCGACTACGTCACGGAGGGTGGCGTGACCGAGGACCCACGGGGAAAATGCGATAGGTGCGCGGCTACGGAAGACGCAGCTGCAGTCGCCGGCGCTGCGTTTGACGTGGATGATCTCACAGCGCTGGTGAAATTGGACGAAACCACGATTCTCACGGTGCTGGAGATTCTCACGGCGCTGGAGACCTGATTCGCTCATCAGAATATCTTCACCAACACATGCACCCTCTTACTGGCTGTTGATCCGTTTCAGGAGATCCCGGGCGTGTACAGTCACGGCGCCATTGCATCGTATTTGATGCCCTTCGTGGTGTACAGCAGCGCATTGCGCAATGAAGGCGCCGAGTCGCTCCAACCGCATATATATCATGTGGCTGGCAAGGTGTAGGAGGCCAGGATACTAAGCCTTAACGGCTTCATGTTCGACGAGAGCACCCTCGTGAGCGGCGAGAGCACCAAAATCCTCTCAGAGTATCTGGTGCTGGTCGGCGACTTCAATCTGGCTGTAGCTTTGGCAGGAGATCCCGCCAGGCATCGCTGCTAAGAATCTACAGACCGAAATCTTGTTGTTATGAGCTGCGAATCCAAAGCAATTTAGAAATCTTGCACTACATCTCGCTCGACGAATGTCGCGCGGGCGCTTGCACTTTATTTTTTAACTCTGTATTCGCATTAAAGATACGAACATGTAGCGTGTCACGTTGAAATTGTGTGATGCATTATTGAATTTTTTTACTCACGCATACAAATTCCCCAGATCTGAGGGCTGTGTGATAATGCTGACTGTTTGCAACGCAAAATTCTCTTTCTCCTCTCTGTCGTTCCTATCGTCAGTCGGGGCGTCAGGATGCATGTCGTACATAACGTGATCGACACCCTTGTGATTTGTTTAGATGAAAACGAGCTTCTCCACACGGCTCACCGCGAGTCTGTTTCTTCGTTTGGAGTGAATGAAGTCGTGGATGGACCATGAGCGTTCAGTGGCTGCTGAAGATGTGGGAATGCAGAAAATCCTCAGCGCAAGGTCTCTCAGACCCCGGAAGGACTGCGACCTGAAAAGCCACTAGTCCATGGGTTTGTAGGTGGCGTGATCCTTTTTCTCTTCAGCCGACCACAGGTGTTTGGCGCGAACAAGCGCGTGGAGGTCATCTTGAACCTGTTTGACTGCTACTTCGTCATCGACGACATGACGAGTAGCAAGTGAGACGGCTTATTTGATAGTCAGCTGCCGTTCCTTATCGTTGATTCCATTGATGCCCATTCGTTGGTCGAGAAGAAATCCAATCCTCATTGACGGGGTCATCATGCTCTGTCGTCGTGTGGCGATCAATCCAATAATTTCATTTTGAAGAAACCGAAGGTTGTGAGCGGAGCTAGTCAGTTGGTCGCGGTAAACCTTGTTCGTTGCGAGACGGTTGAATTGGTCGTACACTGCAGAGACGGAGCTGTCGTCGCCCTCGAAAGTGGCCAGGGCATCATTGATGGGATGGAGAAGGAGAAGTACTGTGCCAGCATTCTCCCAGAAGCCAGCGTCGGCAATAATCACTTTCGCATTTCGGAGCTTGTCCTTTTGCTCTTTCTTCTTGAACATGTTGTCGATCTCTTTGTCTTCGAGGTCAGCCTGGAGAAAGATTTTGTTCTCCATCACGCTGCGAATGCAAGCCTCACACGTGTACCAGCGCGTCGGCACTGGAAGACAAAGCGTACGTCGGCGCTCATTGACTGCGTTCACAGTTTTCTGCTTCTTAGAGAAGCGGTCGAGAAGAATGTACCGGTTTAATACATACTTAGAGAGCCACCGAGCCTTGTCCAGCGCTGCGTCCACAAACGGCAGCGCAAGGACGTCTTTCATGAGGATATTCATCGTATGAGCTCCGCAACCATTGCAGAAAAGGTTGGATCTCTCGCTCTGAAGCAGATCCCACGAACATTTCATATTGGAAGCGTTGTCGGTGACGACACTGCAGATAGCGCCGGGATGGGTGATGGTTTCAACTTCATCGATGACAGTGCCGATTTGGGCCGCCATGTACTCTCCTGTATGCTGATTGTCTCTCGTTGCAATTGAGGACCAGAAGACCGGGCTGATGTTCGGAGATGTGATCATAAAGTTCACAATGCTTTGATTGTTAGGGTTTTTCCACCCGTCCGTAACAATCGATACGTGTGGCTGGCTCTTGAGTGACTTGACCACTTTCTGCTTCTCGCGCTCGTACACGGATTCTAGCAGCGGGCCTGCCAGCTTATAGCGTGACGGGAGTTTGAAGTCAGGCCGCAGATGTTGGAAAAGCAGCTTTATTTTGGGGTCCTCGAGCACACGAAAAGAGATCCCAGTTGCATAGAATGCCATAGCCAGATCCAGTTCGAGCTCGTGCTGTCCGTGCTCAGGAGGAGGCTGCGTGTGCGGAGGCGTTTTCCTGGCACTCGAAGGAGTCCTGGGAGTGCCGACTGAGCGACGCTTCTTGGGTTTCTTCGGTGTAGAAGGCGGCGTATTTGGTGCGTAGCGCTGCTTCAACTGCGCAGGTATTGCGGCACACGAACGCACGTGGCGTACCAAATGACGGCGAGGCTGCGCATTCAGGAAATGTGTGCCACAGGACTTGCATGTGACATCAGGATGCCTTTTCGTAGCACTCCGCGCGATGGTAGTCGAAAAGAGCTCCCATATTGCTAGCCGAAATCTGCCCGATGGCATTCTCGTCGTGTATGTTTGCTGGGGGTCGGAGTTGCTTCAGGCTGACAAGGCTCTTTTCGAAGTGAAGGGGGCGCTCGGAGGATCGCATCCTCTGTGGGTGTGAAGGAAGCTCATCAAGTGCTGTGAACATTGAAGAACGATAGTTTTCGTCTGCAATGCCGAGACGTCCGGAGCCGATGTGGACCCGCAGCAAAACCTGGGGATATCCTACCTACTCGACCACACAAAGGACACGAGTTCATTTGTCAGAACTGACCGAGATGACAAGATTCAGCACTTCGAGAAGCTTGCAACTCGGCTCAGGTACCCTCAACCTCAAATTCGGCTACTTCGTCGTCAGTTATCCAGTTTTTATGAACAAGTGAAACTAGAGTGACGAGCACAGACGCCGCATGGAAGCCTTCCCGCCATCGGGACTGATGATTACCCGTTGCTATAGCCCACCGCGTAGAGGGTTTTTACGATCCCGACTTCATCCGCGGCGGCGGAACGCTCGTGGAGCATTTTCAAGTTCATTCATTCTCCTCGTCGCAATCAACCTGGCAACGAGAAGGTTATCAAGTTGGCGTTCGTGTACTCGAATAATGGGCAAAAGGATGCGAAAACAGAGATCATTGCTCGGCCTGTATCGGATTTGGTGCCTCTAACGCAGGGCGGAAGGGGATCGACTGAGACTGGCAGCGAGTCACAGACACTTTCCTCGAGTGAGTCGGGTGCGTCAGCATTCTCCGACATACTAGTTGAGATGAGTGGGCTGACATTGACGACAGAAGTGGCAGTTGTGCTGAGTCGGACTCCACTGATGATCGGTTTAGCCCACAACACTGGGCCGATGAGAACAATATGCCTGATGATGCAGAAAGAGAATGGACGGTTTGAGCTGCAGCGCTGCGAGCGATTTATCCCAAGTCTGCAGATCCCGGTTATCTATTCAGGAATTTATTTTTGCGGAGTTCATCGTTGTTATGGAGCATGCATGAAATGCATATCGTGGAGCGCTTCGTGCATGAAACCGCATTTTATTCTGCACGAAACAACAATAATTATAATTACTTGGCATCCTTTTTAGAGGGTCACGTAGAGCGGTTTACCTTGCTTATGAAGCTGTATATGGTGAGGGTAGGGCGCGATAACTGGTAAAAAGCAGCTACCGGATATCGCCAACTGACACCTCGGCGTGAAGGAATGCCTCCAAAGCTGAAATGCATGCCACCTAGCGAAATACTGTTTTCTGCGCATATTCTCAGTAGATATTATCGGGAGCCAACAGAGACTCGTGGTGCGAGCGCCCGAAGACTCAGTAAACCCGCGCGTTATTTGCAGCCTGCGAGTCGAACCTTTGTCTCTTAAATTCTTAGATGCGAAGCGACGAATTGAGAGGTTTGAAGGCATCCTGAGGTTCTAAACGCGCATTTGGTTCCTCAAAACTCTACATTGACTGGGGACGTCGTCTAATGTGTGGTTCGACCGCGGTTTAGAGGTCGGTTCCATAGCAATTCGCCGTGAGCGAGCTGCTCCGCTAGTAATAAAATGCATATCCCTACTATTATGAGCCCTTGGAGCAGTAACGTGGGGGTTGAGCGGCGGACAACCGCGCAACGTGGTAGTGGCAGCAGTGAGGACACGTGGGCGAGGCGTCGAGCGGATGGTGTGGTGGACGCCAAGGAGAGGAGCGCCAGTGTCGGGTTGACCCGTTGGAAGCCTCAACGCGCCGGTTCATGGAGATTGGCCTGGTTGTCAAGGGTCGCTGGACGATCGATGGCTGCATTGAAGGAGGGAAAGGAGGGATGACAGGCCAACACCTCGAGGACATTAAGGGTACATGCGGCCGGGCGACGCTGTGAAGCAACCCATCGAGGGCAGGGAAGAAGATCGCAGAGCCAGAATTCAAGGCAGGTGCAGGTCTGGAGAGAAGGAGGCCCTTTGCATGTTAAGACTTAGGAGATCCGCGGTTAGTTGTGAAGTTGCCACCGTGAGAGCAACCAGGAAGAGGACGGAGCCGGAGGTCTTCCGGTAGAGTTCATAGAGCAAGAAGTAACGGGAAAAGGGAGAATATACAAGCTGCGGATCGAACAAGCGGAGTCAGTCACAGAGGAGTCACAGAGGAGTCGAGAGGAGAAGCCACCACCTGGGGTTTGAAGCCGTCAGCGAACAGAGCCACCCCCAGTGCAGGCCCCGCCACGTTGGATGTGGCCGGAAGCAGGAACCCGCAGGTTGTGTCCATGCGTGGACACGGCCGAACGAACCAAGAGCACGGGACTGCCTTAGCCAACTATCGCCGTGCTTCACGGAGGCCCCGCAAAAAGGAGGGGAAGCGAACACGAGTAACGAGTCACGGTAAGGAATGGCTATATATTGAGTAGCTGTGTGGGACGACTGAACGGAGTACATTGAGTGTCATCGGAGGACGTGTGGGATGATCGTAACTGCTTTCCCTTCGCGTGCATTGGAGTGTCTGCGTCTGTATTGGTCTGCATAAGGGAGGAGCCACCCCAATTACCACCGAAGCCGAGGAGGGAGACGTCCACCGAAGCTGAAGGACGAGTCCAGCGGGATAGGTATGCAGCAGCTTACTGCGTTGACATTCGTCTACAGGCCTCCAGAAAAGGTCCATACGAGCGGTACGCTGTGCCGTTTCGTGCGCTTTGATTTCGGTCCAGTTTTGATTCACTAAACCTAAAATTTGGAACGGAAATATGATGAGTGTATTGAATGCTGGGCGACCAGGTAGTCAATTAGGCAGAAGGAATCCAACAACGAAGTGTTTCAAAATCAGATCACTTCTGCTTGTGAGCCGCTCGAGATCGATCAAGAGAACACCAACGACAATGACGTCCGTCCTGCAGGACTTCGCGCTGGACGAGACGGACTACGTGGAGCTGCTGCGCAAGCTCATCGGCGTCGCCGTACGTGTCACCCACTCTCCTCCCCCTGTGACCTTCGCGCTTGACTTGACGACTCGTGTCTTGATTGCTCTGCGTTGATTGATCTTGCGACCAACAGGAAAAGGTGCAGAACGCGCCCGGCCTGGGTCTGATCCCGCAGGAAAACCTCGCGTCAGACTTTGTACTGGCCGAGCTGGCGCCTTACACGACGGCGAACGGCGGCTATCTGTCCGTGGAGCGCGTGGAGTACGTGGCTGGTCGCGGCAACGTGATCATCAAGTACCAGCCCCCGTCGACGGCCGGCAGCGACAAGACCTTTGCTCTCGTGGGCTCGCACTTGGACGTGGTGCCTGCCAACCCGGAAGGCTGGCAACGCGACCCCTTCACGCTGAGTGTGGAGGGCGACAAGCTCTACGGCCGCGGCACGACGGACTGTCTGGGTCATGTTGCGCTGATGACGCGTAGGTTTCGGAGGCGAATGCAAATGCATGAGTAAAGCCATCATGTGGTTTATACTCTGCGCAAAATGCTGACTAATCGCGTTTGTACGTGTTTGTACATGTTTTAACAGTGTTATTCCGCGAATTGGCCAAGCAGAAGGTGCCTACGAAGACCCAGATCGTGTGCGTCCTCATCGCGTCGGAGGAGAACAGCGAGATCCCGGGGGTGGGGGTGGAGACGCTCATGGAGTCCGGCAAGATCGACTTCATCAAGAACGGGCCGGTGTTCTGGGTGGACTGCTCGGACAGTCAGCCGTGCATCGGCACTGCTGGAGCCATCACGTGGACGCTGAAAGCCACGGGCAAGCTGTTCCACAGCGGCCTGCCGAATCTAGGCATCAACGGTCTGGAGCTGGGCATGGATGCCTTGACCAAGATCCAGGAGTTCTTCTACCAGGAGTTCGGCCCTGTTGCCAAGGAGAAGGAGTACAACTACTCGTGTCCGTCCACCATGAAGCCC
>MBAC02010400.1:0-27308 GCA_001712635.2 Nothophytophthora sp. Chile5
GTACGACGTCATCCTTTCACGCGCGAAACCGCTTTTAACTCAACACCTCGTCCGAACGAGAGGGAGGCTGCGTGGCGAGTCTCCTCTTGGACTCGTGGGGGCGAGACAGAGTGGGTGCCGGGGTGCCTGGGTGCCGGGGTGCCGGGGTGACGCCAGGGGCTCCTGCAGACGCGCGCTAGATGCAGGAATGTCCGGACGCTCGAGCAACAACTAGCCGACTGAATGGCTGATTCTTCCTTCCCCTTCGGAGCTCCTGGCCGCCGCCCCTCTGGCTGAGGCTGTTTGTGTACGGTACGGGAGGGAGACACGCCCGAAAGGGTTCAAGACGGCGCAAAGCAGAGACAGCGGGGGAATGATTGGTTGAAACCACGTTAACACATGCACCTGGATTGGATAAAAAGAGGAGAAAACCCCGTGATTACTCCGATTTCACCTTTCCCTAGTCTGGGTGCTACAAATAAACCGCCACGAGAGGTTATTAATAAATTGAGGTTTTAGGCCAACCCGCAACGGCTATTTTGCGTTTCTAAATTAACCCTTCGTTCAAAAATATGTGAAAGTGGTGCATTTATACATACCGTAACATAATAGTAAGCGATTTTTTTAAAAGTAAAAGGAGAGCGGCGCTTTGAACGAGGCTGCCGGCCGCTTGTCTTAGGCTCCAGACGCGACAGGTAATGGATTCGATCAGACACCGCCTGCAGCACGGTCACAGGTCACAGCTGTAGCGGTGGTGGTCGATAAATAAAGTCAATAATGTGAAATACGTTCTCTTTTCGCGTAAAGCATGTTTATTGGTGGCGATGGATATCAACGCACCCAAGCCAAAGGCCCAGCGCGTCGCTACAAACACAAGTCTTAACTCGTCGGGCGGAAGGTCCGACCAGGGACAGGCGAGCGAGCGAATGCCATCGCTGCACGCAATTTTTTTTTGGGCCGCAGGCCTCCAGCACTCATAAGTTGCGGCCCACTTTTAGCGAACTTATAAACCTATTCGGAGCTTTCGCAGGCCATAATTTACCTAAACCTACACGAATCCTAAATTCGTAGCCGACTAAATTCGAAAAAGATCGGTATTCAGGACCGATACCTGCAACAAGCTTGATGGGTGGTGCCAACGTTATCCGGATTGCTCAGCTTCTGGCGTATACACGCCCGAGCTGCCTGACCTCACAAGGCCAGCAGCAAACGCGATTCCTTATCGTCGCTGCAAGACAAGAACCGCAGCAGCCATGGCCCTGTCGATCCGTGCGAAGAACCTGCTCCTGGGCGGCAGCCTTGCGACCTTCGCGTCCTCCATCTTCGGCTACACCTTCTACCAGATGAGCCGAGTAAGTCTGCATGCAACCGCAGTGTTGGTTGTCTCCCCCCCTCTCTTCCCCTCTGCTGCCTCTGCCTATCTGCTGACGCTGTGGTTGTCTCGCGTGATTTCCTCTAGGATGACTTCCAAGACTTGGACGACGTCGTGAAGGTGAACGTGCACGAAAGCGGCGCCATGAAGCCTTCGCCTCCCAAGACGCACTAAAGCACGCTAAGGCGTCGCAAATATAAGGAGCGTGAAGCCAAGTGTGCGCTTACTCCCGCATCTAGCTGCTTTTTACTTGGCGTGTGTATGGGAAGCGGAAAGAAAAAGCATTCGATCACTCGGCGAGCGAAACCAACTTCACTGCTGTCGAGGAAGGAGAAGGAAGCACGCGTTGATGTATGTATGTATGTATGACGTTATCGCGAGGAAGGCCCCATGTGTTTCGTTCCCCGATGGCCGCCGCGCACTGGTCGACGCAGTGCTAACGTTGTTATCGTACATTGGTTACACTCACGCCGACCGCTCGCTATCAACTGAAGTCTGCGCCTAGGCTAGCGCGAAGAAGAAGCTGGGAACCTAGAGAATCACCGGAACGCAGCCATCCGTCGCGCAAGAGCCTAAGGTCGTCCAACAAGAGATGAACACGAGTCGAAACAGTCAGACAACGCAGACTCCTCAATAGCACCGGCAATTCGAGCAGCGCATTCGTACCTTCGCCATGACGCGCTGCGACTTGACGGACGTCTTGGTCTTGAGCTTGCGCACGTTCTCGCGAGTGCGGTCGGCCTGGTCCAGCTCGCGCCGCGCCGCCTCCAGGAACCGCTCCTTGGACTTCCCCGCTGTCACCTTCTTGGACCGCTGCTGCTGTTTCCTCTTGGCACTGCCGCCCTTCTTTGACGCAGCAGCGGCGCTGGGTCCGGAGAGCGGACGCTTGGCCACCGGGCGCTTCGACGCCGATCTCTTATTAGCACCAGAGGCACCCGCATTCGCGGGCGCGTACTGCGCGCAGTTCTGCAGGAAGAGCTTCGTCACGCGAGCAGCCATTTTCACCTTGTCACGTTTGAGTAGCGCCCAGTCGCGGCGGGCCAGTCGACGGTCTCAACTCGAATTTGAATTGCCCGCAGCCAGTCAAAACGAGCCGAACCTTTAACACAGCATATTGCTCAAAAGACGACGTAGCGAAGGAATATTCGTTACCATAGGATGAGAACCAGCATGTCAAAGAAGAATGACTTGCGCCACCACCACCCACATGATGGACGCGCGCACTCGGCCACCACGGCCCCAGCACCTCCCACGACTGCACGTATCCGTACAGCCCTGCTCGATCAACCGCGTTCTTTGAGCAGCGAAGCACCCGCAGCGCAAGAAGAGGCTGCTTGCAACGCACATCCGTGGACAAGATGCACTCCCTCACTCGATCGGGTCCTCCGTGCATCGCAAAATAGGATTAGAATTTCGCCTTTATTCCTCATCGTCTTAGAAACAAGTACTCGCCCCGGCGTGAAGCCCAAGCTTCTTTCCTTCTCTCGTCAACAACAAAACCATCCCCGCTGAGCGCCAAGCAAGCACACGTGCTTACAGGCGGCCGCCCGCGCCGGCCATGGACTCCACGAGCTGGTCCTCCTCGCGAGCGACCTTGGCGCCCTTCTCCTCGGCGCCGCCCTCGTGCAGCTCCATCAGACGCACCAGGTCGAACTTGGGCTTCTTGAGGATCTTGCACTTGCGGATGTACACGTTCTGCAGCGGGTAGATGCCCTGCGTGGCCTTCTCGATCTCCTTGCCGATGATCTCCGGCACGAACTTCAGGAACAGGTCCTTGATGTCGCACTTGCTGGCCTCCTCCGTCATGATGGTGGTCATCTTCTTGCGGATGGCCCGGATCTGCGCCGTCTTGGCGTACGTCGTCTTCTTGATCTGGTTCGGGCGCTTCTTGGTGAAGGCAATGCAGAACAGACGCACCAGGTAGCCGTCCGTGGTCTTCACGTCCACGAACGCCTCGATCAGCGTCTGCCACTTGCGGATCAGCGAGCACAGCTTGTCGCGCGTGAAGTCCATGCCGTGGAAGCCGGTCACAACCTGGTTGCCCTGGATCTCCTCGGCGCACAGGCGGATCTTGCGGAACGACTGGTCCTCGTCCTTGTTCAGGTCCGCCAGGCACACCTCGAACACACGGCCGCGGAGGCCGTCCGACGCGATCTTGGTGCCCGCCGTGCGGTTCACCAGGGTCTTGCCGCAGTTGCGCTCCGTGAAGATGGCAGGGGCCTTCACGTCATACCAGTCCTTGCGCGTGAACGGGTCGACGCTGCGGTGGGGAGAAACGACAACCAAAGCAATTAATACGCGAGCGCCTCAAAGCAGATACCAACTCGTAGCGCGGTTCCTCCCAAGAAGCACCACTCACACTTTCTTCTTGCCGCCCTTCTTGCCCTTAGTCAGGCGCTTGTTCTTTCCTGGACACACACACGGTCACGATAAACCACCGAGTTAGCACCGACTCGTTTCTCCTCATGCGTCTGTCCGGAAGGCGTTGCGAAGCCGAGCCAAAGCGTGGTCCTCCCTATCCAGCCTCTCCCCTTGCCCACGCGCTAAGCGCTAGCGCAGGTGGATACCGAAGGCAGCGCTGGCCACCCCCGCTCGCCGCCTTCCATCCTGCTGTGTAGCCGCCTGCTCTGCTGCTTTTGTTGCGGCTGGTGCCGTCGGGCGGAGGGGGAGGAGGAGAAGAAGCGGACGCACAGGACACTCGGCTCGGCTCGGCGCGGCTGCCCACGATCCCACATACACAGAGGCAATCACTCACCGACAGCCATGGTTGGTTTGCTTTCGTTTTCTTAAAGGCGAAATGGAGGAGCGGCAGTGTGGCAGGCAACAATTCGGGCGGCGCTGTGGCGCTGGCGCGAATGGCTGGTGCTGCGCCAACGGGCCAACCGATGCGGTTCGTCCCCCAGCTCCACGGTCCCAGTGGGTCGGTTCACTGGCGGTAAACGGGTTGATGGCCGACCCACCCGAGAGCGAAATCGCCTGGCTCCTGGGATTGGAGAAGCCCGTCAGCTGAAGTGGCCCAGCATCCAAAACGGGTTGAGACCCAGACCCGCGTCAAAAGGATCCCCAGCCCTAACCAGCTCGATGGAGAACGGTACAGTGTACCGCCACATGTTAGAAAGGGTACCTATCGGTTATCGAACAAGGTTGCAATTAATTGCCCAGCGTTTATGCACTTTCAGGCGGCATGACCAGAGTGCGGAAGCGCCTTCCGCATCCGCCCGCTGTCTCCGTCTATTGCCTGCCCGTTGGTCCGTCTGCCTGCCCCGCCTGGCCACCCGCCCGTCCCCCTCTTCGCATCGCTCAGGACGATGGCGGCGCTGGAATCGGCGCTCGCGACGGCGCGCGCGCATCTGCTCCACGCGCGTGACAAGCTGGCTCAGCCACCGCTGCGGTCCTTCCAAGACGCCTTCCTAGAGGCGCTGCGAGCTCCGTACGATGCCGCGGCGCTCGTCCACGCCACCGTAAACGGTAGTATTGGCAGCGTGGCGTCCGAGGTGGAGACCAGATGGCGCCGCGCCGACCTGCGCGACTTCCTGGGCGCGTTCTTCCCGCTGTACGCGCAGCAGCCGTCGGCGTTCACTGCGCTCTGTGCGTCGATCTCGAGCGCCGAAAGGCCGTCGACGCAAGGGAAAGAAGGAGAGGCGGATACTGCAGCAATGGAGTCGGAGTACGTGCTCGTGGGCTTCAGTGATTTGAAACGCGCGCTGGAGCGGCAATTCTGCAGCACGCGCCTGGTGGCGAAGGACCCGTTCCCGCTGGAGCCGTGCATGGAACCCAAGCTCGTCGAGCGCCGACCCAGTGTGGCTCCGTTCGTCACGGGCGCCAGCAGTGGAAGCAACAGCGCGATGGCTGTCGACGAGGTCATGTCGCTACCGGAACTGCACGAGTTTCAGGCTGACGTGCTGAAGAAGTCGCAGAGCTGGCTGGGCCGCTGGCGCGCACGCCATCTCGTGCTGCGCTGGGGCGTGCTGGAAATGCACAAACGCAGTCTAGCAGCCCGCGCATCCTTCCGACACGGCCTGTCGTCCAGTAATTCCAGCTCGTCAGTCACTTCGGTGGGTAGCCGCGCGGGCGAAGGCGCCGGTCTCGCTTCTCCAACAGTCCCCACTACGGGGGCCACTACGAAAACAACGAAGCTGTTCGCGTTGCGCGATTTGGTGTCGCTGCAATTGGAGCAGCTCAGTGACAACGAGGCGGCTTCAGTCCGCAAGTCAGCACTGACTCTCCAGTTCCAGACACCGCTCACTCCGTCGTCCAATAGTCACAGCAATGTCACCACTACCAGCAGCCACGAGGTCAAGACGTTGGTGCTTGGTGGAGGTGGGGGTGAGGCATCTGACATGCTGGTCGCGATTCGGGACAACGTAGCCACGTTTGCGCTCTTCCTGGAGCTCTCGCGACGAGACCGCGCGCCTTCCGTGTCCAAAGTGCGCAGGTTTCTGGTTGCGGGCGCCCAGGTGAATGTGTGCAGCCGCATCCCGCGCATGCCGTCGCCCAGAGAACACAGGGAGGTTTCGCGAAGACGCAGTCGGGCAGGGAGTCTACCGCCACATGGAGCATTGACTGCGCTGCAGCTGGCTTTCCTGCAAGATCCTCGAGAGGTTGACTTTGAGAGCACGTTGGCACTGCTGTTGCGCGCTGGAGCAGACCCATGCAGTCTCCTGCACTGGGATTATGCGACGCAGGTGTTTTTCCCACCCCCGCCACCTGAGTCTTCACCCGATAGCCAAGGCAAGAGTGGGGAAAAGGAAGAGGAGCAGCAAGTGCAGGTGCTACGGAAAGAGCTACTGCTTCGGGACAAGATTGGTGCTGATGATGGTGCAGTCTTCTCGTGTGGTGAGGTCCAGGCTGACGATGGCGCACGCTGGAACTTGCTCATGTATTTTTGCTGGGACGGCGACCTCGAGAGTGTGCAGCGGCTACTCACTGTGACGGGAATGATTGGCAGCCAAGGAGCTCAAGGGAGAACATCGGGCCGGCAATTGCTGCGCTGCCTCGATCATGTGAATGCGGCAGGTGACACGGCGTTGCATGTAGCCATCAAGACATCGTCGGAGGATGTGGCATTATTGCTCGTGGAAGCAGCGCTCTCAGCAAACGCGCAGGCGGTACACCGCTGCGATGCGCGCGGGGAGCCGGTTGCCCATTTGGCGCTGGCTATGCGGCACTGGCGCGTCGTAGACGCTCTTGTGGCGGGTGGTGCTGTGGACCCGCGGTCGTACGACAACCTGGGCAACACGGCGCTGCATTTTGCGATCCAGGTACGCGCACCGGTTGCACTGGTGGCGCGACTCATCCAGGTCTACCGCCGTGCGCCGCCTACTGGTGGTCTGGAGAGCCGCGCTGGTCGCCGGGGAGGTAACGACACGCCCCTGTCACTGGCACTGAAGTGCGGGCAACAGGAAGTTGTTGCCTTACTCCTCGCGTCTGGTGCATCTTCGGCTGTCTTGGGTTGCGAGTGGAGTACAGCCTTCAGCAATAAGCGAGAGGAGCCAAATGGACAAGAATCAGGAGCGCGAGGGGTCATTGGCAAGGACGATAGCGCGCTACACGTGAGCATCAAGGCAGGGATGGAGCTGGCAGCAGCGGCTCTGATTGCGCATAATGCGGACATTTCTGCCGTGGATTCTCAGGGCGCGTCACCACTGGCGCTTGCCGTGCGCTACGGCTTATACGCGCTGGCTGCAACGCTCGCAGAACAGCACAAGAAGAGGCAGCACCAAAGCTCTGATAGGTCGCCATGGGTGGACTGTGAGACGGGCAGGCCCGTGGCGATGCTGGCTGTACAGGCTGGCCAGCTTGAGCTGGCAGCCCTCCTGCTAGACTGCGGAAGTGACGACAAGGATGATGACCGCCGAATATGCTCAGCGAGGTTGCTCCCATTGCTGGTACAAGTGAGCTCCTGGTTAGAAACCAGCGTGAACCAAGATCTGACGTTGCCCAGTGACAGCCGGGGGAGCGATGAGGATGGCCCGAGTGGGAAATTTGATGATAGCAAGAAGGTTCGGTCATCGAGCACAAGTTCGAGCTCGTCGACCTGGACACGCGATCGCGTGAAGTCTCGAAGCGATGGGGACTGGGCGCACCTGCGACGAGAAGCATCTCGTCAGAGCGGAGGAAAGGTGCCTGCAGCAATATCTCCACTACACGAGGAACCAGGCATTTCCAATGCGCGAGTCAAGGCAAAGATCCAGGAAGAAAGAATCGCGTGCGTATTCCTCCTGCATGGAATCCAAGCTCTCGTGGTGCGATTCCTCCAGCTCAGCCAGAAGAGTGCAGTCGCGGAAGTAGTAGGTGGCGGATCGACGTCTCCTTATGTCTCGTTGTCGACGCTGCCGCTGGTGGTGCATCTACCAACGACTACAGCAGCAAGTACGGCGCCACCGGTGATTCTCAAAGACGACGAACTCACGGCGAGTTCGCCCCTTCACATTGCGGCATCGGGAAGTCCCGCAACATCAGGTTTGCTTCGACTATTGCTGGCTTTCCTGCTGAACGCCGACCCTAGCGCCGCGGCACAGATACTCGTGCAAACGATGGGGCCTCGAGCAGAGACACCGCTGCATGTTGCGCTCGCAGTAGGTGCTGCCGAAAATGCGCTATTGCTGTTGTACGCATCGCGTGAGCTTCAAGCGCGTGATGACATGGCGAGCTCGATTTGCGCGCAGTTCTACGAGATCCCGAATTCGCAGGGTGACTCGGCTCTCCATCTAGCAAGTGCGTGGCCTCGTAGCGTCGCTATGCGACTCGTCGTCGAGCTGCTCCTGCAGGAGTTGGTGTACGCCGGCAGCTGGAACAATGCGGGGCTCACACCTCTTCACGTGGCGCTGCATCGTGACTGTGACGACGCTTTCATTGAGCTGTTCGTGCGCTACGGCCAAGATCTGAACCTGTGGACGGAAGGCAGTCGCTACGAAGACGGCGGAAAAGAGGACGAGCGAGGCGAGTTTTTCGCGGAAAATGGCACCAGAACAAGTGCCGTGGCCTTGATGTCATCTTGCCCACAAAGCCCCTTGACGCTGGCCGTCGAGTTCGAGAACACGGTGGCTTTTCGCGCACTGGTGCGTGCCGGAGCACAAGCAAGAGTGTTGATGCCGCGCGCGCGTGTGGGTCTGCTGCAGTTGGCACTGCATTGCAACACGTGCGACCCCGAGCTGCTCGGGTGTCTGCTGGACAACGCAGAGCTCGAGCGTTCGGCTCGGTCAGATGTGGCCGATCAATGGGGGGTGACTCCTCGAGAAGCACGCTCGAGGCTCATGGAGATCTGGAGACGAGAGCGAAGCGGTAACGACACCACAAGACTGATGGATACCCGTTCTGTAGCTGTTGAGGGAAAGGATGCCGTCCAGCCACAGGAGTCGCGGGAAATCCAGCCGCAGCAGAAACTCAAGCAAGAGTCTCAACACCCACATCCGCCGTTGCACCCGGTTGCTGCTAGTATCAGACAGACGACGCTTTCGCAATCCACGACTGGAGTGCTCCCTCCAACTGAAACAGAAGCACCCCCTCCGCTTCTGGTGAAAATACCACACCCAGCTCCGTTGCCGGTGCCAGTGGAGACTGTCCAATATCTGCGGGCTCTTCCACGGCCGCCAAACCTGGCACAGGCGACGCTGGAATACCTTCGGGAGGAGGAACGGGCGACTCTGACGCTTGTGGCGCAGGAGGCGCGGCGCGAGGCGAAGGACTGGCTGGCGAAGCGCATCGGACAGAAGAAGCTTCTTTCGGATGCTCATGCGCAATTGCAGTCCGCACAGAAGCACAAGCGCTCGGCCAGCGGCAGCAGCGTCATCAGCATCAAGGACGATGCGGACCCAAGACGCCCGAAGGTAAGCTCCGACGTGGTCGTTGTTCCTGTGTCAGGTGCAAGCGTTTCTTCCGGGTCGGAAGGCGAGTCGGACCAGCAGCAATTGCTGGAGGAGTTGAAGGCCTCCGTGGCGAAGAAGTTCATCGACAAGCACGTGGCAGAGGCGGTGGCGGAGGCGCGACTGGCCATCGAGCGTGAAAAGCAGACCATCTTTCAGGAAACGGGCCTGTATCCAGGGTTGACATCGACTTCAAAGAAGAACAAGAAGAAGGATGGTGGCAGACACCGCTCGCTACTGGTTCGTGCTGCGAGTTCCACCACTGGGTCAATATTGCTTCCCGCCTCGTCAGCGTCAGTGGCGTCCATGCCTCGAGCGGAGGGCAACGCAACCCAGCTGAGCGACGACAGCGGAGGCAACGCAAGCTTTTGGTGGTCCGAGCGAGGAACGACCTTCTTGAGCGACGATATCAATCTCACGTGGCTCTCGACTAGCGGTCCTCGAGGTGGCACGATGCTGAGCGACTCGACGGGTGTCGGCGGTGGGTCAACTTGGCTCTCGACTGGACGAGGCACGATGCTGGATGCGAAAGACGATCGGCGCTTGTCGTTTTCCGCTCGAAGTTTCTTGGAGAGCGAGGACAGCGACAACTTGAACGAGGGCTCCAGAGGTGACGCGTCGTTTTATTCGGACCGCACGATGGTCGGCAGCGTTGATCGAGGGCAGTCGCGGGGCGACCGTGAGTCAGACGCGGAGTATGCCAATCCGCTGGACCGCCCGTCCTTCGCTCACATCATCTCGGAGAGAAATACGATGGCGTAGCCGAAGAGGGAATCACAGGTTGCGTTCGCAGCGGTCTGGACGTGGACAAGACACCTGCTGCCGCTCGCGATTCGGGTCGGTACATGTAGTGGTCTGAATGGATGGCCTCGGATGCTGTCAACGGATGCTGCCAACCTTTTCTGGCAGTTGATCATCAGACCTCATCGCGTTCGGCATGCGTTGAGATTTCGAGGGCCGTTGGCATGCGTGGGTGAGGGAGCGGAAACGAATCGACCGCTCAACTCAAAAACACCATCGCCAAAGCGCAGGTCCCCCCACCACACTGCCATCCAGACGGAGTGTTTGCAATCGGTAAGCGCTCCTCGTGCACGGTGCTACAAAGAGAACAAAGGAATGGAATCAGCCCTGACGAGCAAGAAGGAGAAGAGGCCGCTTCGATGGACTCCATACTATTGCATTAATGCTGGCGAGACATCGAAAACCGCGGACATGACGGGTGCGTTTGCAGTGCTGGGCTATCATCTGGGAGTGGAGGAACGCTCAGATGGTCAGGACGTCGATGGTCGAGGATGAAGTCTCGCTACCAAAGAACCCGGGGCGCCTCGTCTCCAGCACAGCAACACAAGAGTCACTCCACGAAGTCTGTGGAACCTTCATCCGATTCGCAACCCGTCCTGCGCCGCCATTTCCCGGTAGATAACGATGTGGGCTTTTGGCATTTGACTTGCTCTTCTATGACTCGCGCGCAGCCTGCTGGGCCTGGATGACCTGCTGGATGAACTCGTCCGAGAGCACGATCTTGTCCTGCGCGCTGTTCTGAAGTTGCTGCAGGTACTGGACCGCGTCGGCGGAGCTGGCGGTGGCGCCGTAGTTCTCGAATCGCTCGTGCTCCTCCAGCTCCGAGCGCACGTGGAGAAGCAGGCGACTCAGGTATCGTCGGTGCGCCACCGAGGCTTGATTGAGCACCAGACTCAGCTGCGAAGGCTCCGACGAGTCCGACGGAACCGGTAGACTCGCCGACAACGCCGGTGCCGGCGCCGGGGGCGGCGTGTCCGGGAATGAAGTCGCGGACCCCCCTGTCGTCGCAGCCGCTTCTGCCGCGTCGGGTTCGACCTCGTCCCCCAGCTCGCCTGCACTCATACTCGTTTGGGCGAAGCTGTCGCCCATCCCGTCTTCGATCTGCTGCTGCTGCTGCTGCTGATGCTCGTGCAGCTTCGAGCCAGACATCGTCAAGAAGACCTGCTGCGGCCGCGCGAAGACGCCGTGCTTGGGCTTGCAGCGGAAGTAGTAGCGGCCCTTGACACTGCCGTCGTTCTTGCCGTAGGCGTCGTCCAGCTCCACGCCCACCCACACGCCTTTCACGCCGACGATCTCGCCCAGGAACCGCACGAACCCGAACAGCTCCTTGTCTGGGATGCACACGCGGTCTCCGACGTCCAGATTGAAGCCGACCAGCGCCTGGATCTGCTGCTGCGAGGAAGCGGCGGTCTCGTCCACGCTGGCCACGCTGGCATTCGACGCGGACCCGGCGCCTCTCGAGGGGGCCTCGCCCACGTCGGAGGCGATGAGCGCTTCCAGGCGCTTCTGGATCTTGTAGTCCACCATGCTCATCACCACCTGCGCGCGCTTGGGGAACAGCGTGTGGAAGGCCTGGAACAGCTCGTGCGCCTGGGCGCGACACGACGAGCTGGCGTCGTACAGCGCGTGCTGCAGACCCTTCTCCAGCTGCTGCACGTCGCTCTTGTCCAGCACGGCGCTCCACGCGGTCAGCACGCGCCGCAGACACGAGATGCAGCACAGGCGGATGAGCTTGTTCTTGCTGTCCAGCAGCATGTCCACGAACTGCCGCAGCGTGGCGCCCTTGACCACCGTCTGCGTCACCACCGCCTCCAGACACTCGCCGCAGTACGTGCCACACACCTTGTTGCCGCTGCCGCGCACCTCCACGAGCGTGGGGAGCACGTCCCGCAGGAACGGCGCCATGGCGTCGCGCGTGACCCGCGAGATGGTGGTGAGCAGCGCGCACACCTCCTTCACGATCTGCGAGCGCAGGTCCTGCACCATCCCCTTGAGCGGCCGCAGCGTCTTCCACACCTCCGTGCTCAGACTGGCCGCCACGCCCCCCGCGGGCGGCGCCGCCTCCAGCTGCTCGAAGGCGCGCGACATCTCGCCCAGCGCCGCCAGTCGCTCCTGCCAGTTCTCGCTGTTGCGCGCCACGCGCTCCATCTCGCGGGCCAGCGCCGTCACCAGCGCCTCCTACGCGCACCGCTCGCTCGTCAGCTGCGGCCTCAGCCACCCAACCCCCAAGAGCGACACAGGGAGGCACCGCGCACGCACCTTGCTCATAGCCGACAGCTAGCTACCTGCGCAGACTGGACAGCGCTGCCTTGCTCCCACCACGCGTGTGCGACGACGGCCCCACGACCGGAAGCTGCGGAGCTTGGCGGATGACTCTGTCCTGGCGCATCAACTGAGTTTCTTGAATTCGAACCTAACGTGATAGCGTATCTTCTTGCTGGCAGATACCGGTACGTACCGGGAGTACTGTTGGGGTCACAAATCAGTACACCGACTTTCGATTGGGAGAGAGAAATGGAACCATGTTTTGGAAACGGCCGACATTCACCCGTTGCGGAAGATCGCAAGCTTTCTGCCTCGTTTCGTTCGACCTGCTGGAACGTGGCATCGGTGGATGGATCTCTTGGCTAGCGCACTTCGCTGAAGCCCACCGTGCACAGAGAGAAGAGGGGCAGCGGGCGGAGATCTGCTACATGTGCTGGACCAGCGAGACCATCGCAGCAGCAGCAGCCGAAACGATACGCTAAGCCTGCTGCGCATGTATTGGCGGTCGGTCCACCGAGAGCAGAGGAGCGGAGATCGATTTGAAACAAGCGACAGGAAGCAACACGCTCTGCCATCCTCTTCTCAGCAAACGCAGCCTGTGCAACGCAAACACGAAGTGGCTTCACTAACCGGCTCATAGCGAGGAAGGAGGAAGCAAGCCGGGTGCCTCAGCCAACCGCAGGTCACGTACTGTGCTGTGCATACATGAACGGCCCCCAAAACGCATGATCACCCCATGGGGACACGTTTAACAGCTAAACAATTCGAGCTGCCTTGGCCGCACAAGTGAAGGCGGAACTCCGCGGAATTTGTGATAACGCTCTCGACCTCGCCCACTGCTCCTTTTTCGCCCACACTCCTAGCACCGTCGATGCGACACTGCTCAAAACGATCGACATGCAGGACAACCCTTCAGCTTTTGCTAAGCTGCTGGGGAATTGCTGGACAGCAGCAAGCTCCCTCCTCCCGCCAGGAGGGAACAAGTCGCCAAGCGCCCGCTTGCTCGCTTCGGAAGCTCCGGTAGGGCGGACGACGTCGGTGACGTACATGCGCATGTCGTGAACGCGTCACGCGAACGATAAGAGCAGGAAAGTGGAACGCCTCGAAATTCAGAAGCTTCGCACCGGATACCACGCGCACAGTTGCATCGAGCTCCGTTCACTTTCCTGTCAATCCTCGGCAAAGCAAACACCCTCAGTAAGCGCGTCCATTCGGTCCCGCACTCTTCTTTTTGTTGTTGTTCTTCAATTTTCGCGGCTCGCTCCGTGGTGCGTGACATGACGTGGCGGTACCATATACCCGGTATAGTGCCCGAAGGTTCATCCACGTCGGGAGCACGTGTGTCGACACGTTCTTGTGGCGGAGCTGTGGGGTGGGTGGACCTCCGCTGGACAGAGCTTGCTTACGAATCAGAAGCCCTCGCTCACGCAAACGAGGCCACCTGGGCCAGGCAACGCAGCGTGCACGGCTCTCCTCTCGGGCTGCGAGGACACCGGACGCCTGGCTCGTTCTGCGGCTGGCGATGGCCGTCACGATGCTGCCGACAGCTTCTCCCGGCGTTCTTGTCCGCCCGCCCGCGGACAGGAGCAGAGAAGGGCGACGCTTGACAAGCTCCTCCTCTCCCTGCTCATCCCCGATGTCAAACCGGCCGCCACTCCAATCGCAAAACAAGGTAGATTCAATAGTTTAACCGCACGACTTCTTGAACTTTGCACCTTGGTTTGATATCATGAAGAGAGTTGCACCATGAAATAGAACGTCGGCTAAAGTGACTTCAGCTTCCAGCGAAGTTGACTCACCAGCTCTTGACACTTTGAGGGGAAATGCCATCCAATTTAACGCCCTTGATGATCCGTTTAATTGTGAAATGGCTCGAGATCTCTCCTTGCGATGCTTTGCGCTTGAAAGGGGCGATGGCTTGCGCGAAGAAACACGTCACGTTATCAGATCGGCACAGCTCGACGCACAATGCACACGTCAAGGCCAGCAACCGCCCGGCCCATAGCGTCTCCTCGCCTTTGCATGGCTGTGCGACTGACACGCATCTGCTTCTCGTGCTGCACGCTGCAGCCGCTGCTCCTCCTGCTGGGGTCAGCTGTGCCTGTGGCTCTCCGCGATATGGAGCCATACTTGAACCGGCAATACGTGTCCAAACAAGATCCGGCAGAGGTGCAGACGCATAACATAATACGATACACTCCGCATGGAGGCCGCCACCATGAAGCAGCACGCGGTGAAAGTCCGCGCGGTGAAGGTCCCACATGCGCAGCAGCTTCCTTATGGTGCGAGCGCAACGCAACGGCCCAGCATATCACGCGCGCTCAAAAATAGCAGACTGCTTCGCCTTCCCCCATTCCCGACTCGGCCAGCAGCCAGCAGGCCGCCAACTCTGCTGGACGAGCACGAGGGTGCGACTTCGCGGCGGGAGGGAGGAGAGGGGCGATTCTTCTTTGTCCCCAGCCCAGCTCGCCAGCCTGCCAGCTTTTCGAAACCTTTCCTCCCGCGGAAGGCGAAATCTCACCACGCCACCTCGCCAAGAAAAGAGCCACTCGCGGGGTAATTTACGCCGCCGACTTCCAGCCCAACCCTTCTCGCCACCACCGCATTTCGGTAAACTTCCCCCGCAAGTTAACTAACGGGCGGAGCTTCAGTTTTGCACCTCAAATGCTGCGCTTGAGCGAAGTGAAAATAACGCCGACGATTTTGGCGAGCATAATAGCGATTAGCGTGGGATTATTGCCGACCTGAAGTCGCTGGCCCCACTATCGGCTTTGACAAAACACACCATTTATTTGTTCATCAGCGCTTTCTCCGCGTATTTGCCGCCCCTTTTCAGCCAATCCGCGTCGAGCCCACCCGGTGTTTGCCTCTTTTTCGCAGGGCCAATAAAAGAACTTGGCTTTTGTAGCGTATGCCGCCCTGCCCCCTCCCAGCTCCCAGCTGACGCAGACCCGACCGGCCGCACTCCGCGCACTCAGCAAGTCGCACAAGCGCAGCATTTCGGCTTCCTGTCTGTCCCCCGCACGCCGTCCGACCGCTACACGGCGCCCGCGTGACCCCCTCCCTCTGCGCCTCCTCCCTCCCCACGGCTGCGGCCCCGCCCACTCGACCTCTCGCGCGCGCGGCTTGGGATGATGCGAGACGTGAGCGCGCGCTTCAAGTACAGCGAGCGCGAGGCCGCGACGCGCCAGCCGTCGACGCCGTCTCAGGCCAAAGCGGCGGCTTCGAGCAACAGCAGCGGCAACAGCAACAGCAACAACAACAGCGACGACTCGGAGAACAAGCCGCCGCCGTCGGCAGGCAACGCCGGCCAGCTCCAAGACGTCAGCGCCGCCGCCGACAGCGCGCCGGTAGACACGTGTCCGTCGCGGGAGCTCCTCCACGAGCACATCCGACGCTACTACCGCGTGGTTGAAGGATCTGCGGCGCCGGCCGCGACTGCATCAGCGTCGTCCTCGTCCTCCGACTGGGACGCCGTGAGCGCGCGCGTGCGTCGCGACCTGGCGCCGTATACGGTGCTGAAGCTGGGCGGCTTCTCGCTCGGCGACGCCTGCACGCGGTTACTGGGCGACGTACTCACCCACGGCGGAGCGCGCTTGCGTACGCTGGATCTGGGCTTCAACCGCCTCTCGGACAAGGGCGCGACGCAGCTGGCACAGGCGCTGGAGAGCAACGCGTCGCTGGACAGCCTCTACCTCTCGGGCAACGAGATCGGCCCCGCAGGCGCCAAGGCGCTCGCGCAGGCGCTAACGAAGAACACGCACTTGCGCAGTCTGCATCTCAGCGGCAACAACATCGGAGAGGACGGCGCGCGCCATCTAGCGGAAGGAGTGGCCGGCAACTCGGCGCTGCGGGCGCTGTACCTGGGCACCAACGGCATCGGCGCCGTGGGGATGCAGAGTCTGGCCAGCGCGCTGACGCAGAACTGCGCGCTGGAGGAGCTCACGCTGGGCCAGAACAAGGTCGGCAGCGCCGGAGTGCGCCACTTGGCGGCGGCGTTCGCGACGGGGAAGGTGTCACTCACGACGCTGGAACTCGGCAAGAACGGCGTGGACCAGGACGGCGCCATCGCGCTGGCACGTGCGCTCTGTGGCTCGATCGACAACTCGTCGGGCGAACTCAGCAACACCAACAGGTTGCAGAACCTGTACTTTGACAACAACCCGCTCGGCGACGTGGGCGCGAGCGCGTTTGGCGCGCTCCTCGCGCAGAACATGGAGCTGCGCGTGCTGGATCTGAGCTACACGCAGATGTCGCTGCTGGGGCTGCGAGAGCTGAGCGTGGTGGGACTGGCGCGCAGTCGAGCGCTGCTGTGTCTCATGCTGGACGGCCACGACTGGGCTAGCACGCAGTACATGAAGAAGAATCACGCGCAGCACCTGAATCTGAACGGGGCGTCGCTGTCCACCAAGGGAGCCAACAACTACGCGGCCTCGTGCATCGTGGGCGCCATCAACGCCAACGCGCACTCGGCGTTGTTCAAGCTCACGGGCGTCGACCTGAGCTTCGTGGTGACGCTACCGCCGTCAGCGAACAGCAGCAGCGATCCCGATGCCAATTCCAGCTCCAGTAGTATTAGCGGCGGCAGTAGCGCCGGCGGGGGCTCCAGGAAGGACTCAGACACGCTCACGCGCAACGAGCTGATCCTCAAGTGTCTGCACGACGCACGGCCAGCCTCTTCAGTGTCAGCTTCAGCTTCGCCCGCCTCAGGGTCCACGCCCTCGTCAGGTCTGCCTCTTAGCCACAAACGGAAGCCCACAGACGACGCTGGCGAATTCGCAGGTGGACTGGCAGATGGCAGGGCAGGGATCGCGCACGGGTCAAGCGGAGCCGACTCGGGAGCTGACAGTGACGCAGGCGAGAGCTCGGCCCCAGTGCTGCAGCATCCGAAGTTCCAGAAGCTGGAGGGCAATTTGAAGGTTGGATCATCCGGCAGCATCAGCAGTGCTGGGGGCGGCGGCTCGCGTTCCGGGAGTGCCAATGCGCTGCTAGGGCTATTGCCGCCGCCCCACCATGGCCCCACCCCCGCCGCTGGCAGCAGCTCTCCATCCAAGACGAGCAGCAACCGGCCACCGCGCGTGATCCGGATCCCGTCGCGCGGATCCCTGGGTCGGTTCCCGCGCTCAGGCGGCTCGTGCGAGAAGCGTCTGGCGCTGAAGAGTCCGCGATACGAGAGTACCATGGAAGTGCACGTGCGTAAAGTCGTCGCCGACATCGCCAAACTGCCGTTCAACGCCGACGAGTACGACACGCTGCAGACGTACTACCTGGGCGGCCGCTGCTCATCAGGGGAGAGCGGCTGCACCGACTGGGGGGTGGACGATCTCACAGGCGAGCCCACGCCATGTCCTGCCTGTCGGTCCAGCCGCCTCGCCCGATATCGCCGCACGATGGTAAGTTTTGTGCGCTGGATGGAGGGAGGAGGTTCTTTGTGGAACACTCGTATTAACTGGAGATGTTGGCGTTGCTGTCTGCTGTTCATTTAGGCGCTGAAGACGCAGCTGGAGGCCACGAAGCAGGCGACAGACGCCGTGCTGCTGGTGCTGTTGCGACAGCTGCACTACCTCGTTGGCGCCTTCCAGAACGTGGAAAATGCTGCGCAAACCATCGACGACATCCTCATGTCGGCCCACGAGGAGGTGGACGAGCAGCTCAATGCGCCGTCGCCCTCACAGACGACCAGCCAGCAGCACACCCAGTAGAAGGAGGGAGGCCGTCCGGAAGGCCACCCACAGTGTAGAGAGAGGGTCTAGACGCAATGACCGAAAGGCATAGGAGAGAGTACTAGTATTTATCAGCCGCCAGCAACGGCACAGCCCACGAACGCCCACCCCGCACAATAACCCACCACCCAACCTGTAGCAAGCGAGACCTCGTGCGATTGGCAAGGGCGACGCAGATCCATCGCGCCAACGCGTCAGGCCCAACAAGCCTTCGGACGACGGCACCACGAGGCGGCAGCAGTGCTGCTGCGCATCGATGGCTTTGGCAGATCCACTAGTACGGCCACCTCAAACGAAGTGTCCAAGACAAGATCATCTGCTTGGTGCAATACCTTTCATATCGACTAAGCGGGAACTTCCCTTGATTTCGTGCGTCGGTCTTTTATTGAACCAGTGCAGACGGTTTCATCAAAGTCTTGCGATAACGAATATGCAAATGATACGCAGAAAACATGTATTGTACGAGTCAAGTTTGAACGACCGACGAGGAGCTCCGTCTCTTTTGCTGTTGCCAAATTGCGCACTCTCAACGCATTTTCCGCCAATGAGCGCGGATTACGACCAACTCCCTCCCTTTGGCTCGCGTTTCTGCCCTCGAATTTTCCATGTTGTGGGGGGAGGCAATCGCGAAAGCGCAAGCGGAAGCGGAAGCCGACGACCGAACGAGAGCGAGACATGAGCGGCGCGAGCGTGGTGGACAAGACGCCCCGCGTGGCGGAGGAGGCCAGCAAGTACCCGCGCGCCGAGAAGCTGGGCGCGCGGGAGCTGCGCTACGGCACGGCCGGCTTCCGCGAGGACGCGGGGCTGCTGGTGTCCACGTGCCACCGCCTGGGGATGCTGGCGGTGCTGCGCTCCAAGAGCGAGGGCAAGATCACGGGCGTCATGATCACGGCCTCGCACAACGTGGCCAGCGACAACGGCCTCAAGCTCATCGACCCGCGCGGCGACATGCTGCGCCAGGACTGGGAGAAGGTGGGGCACCCGTTGAGGCAACTGAAGGGGGAGAGGGGAGCGAAAACACTGACTGAGATGCTGTGGCTGACGGGATAGTACGCGATGCAACTGGCGAACGCCAGCCACGACAAGGTGGTGGAGGTGCTGGACGCCATCGTGGCCGCCGAGAAGATCGACTTGGACCAGACGGGCAACGTCTTCATCGCCAAGGACACGCGGCCGTCGAGCGAGGTGACGTGCTTTATCTATTGCCGGAGAAGTGGATCCCTTTCACGACTGAACGAGCACTGCGTATTTGTCTCCCACTAGCACCTGGCTGAGCTGGCGCGCGAAGGAGCGCTCGTGATCGGAGGCAACGTGCTGGACTTTGGGCTGCAGACCACGCCCCAGCTCCACCACCTCGTCCGCATGGTAACAAACACATCGAAAGGATCGCTCGTAGAAGGGCAAGGAGGTCGTTTGTTCACTGGTGTGTGTGTGTTGTGTGCTCGTTGCAGTGGAACTACGAGCAATACAACAAGGGCGACTGGGCGTCGGAGGTGGGCTACTACAACATGCTGAGCGACGCCTTCAAGCAACTCACGGCCAGCCACGACTCGAAGGTGCGTGCGCTATTCAGACAACATTTGTGTTGCAGTGAACTGACTCGTTGACCATTTGGTGTTGCAGCGTCTGGAGATGCGGTCGCCGCTGTTCGTGGATTGTGCCCACGGCGTCGGCGCGCTGCAGCTGGCGAAGCTGGCCAAGGATCTGGGCGACTCGCTGCGCCTGGAGATCCGCAACACGCCCAACGACGGCGAGCTGAACTTCCAATGCGGCGCGGAGCACGTGGAGAAGTCTCGCCAGCCTCCCGCGGGCGTCTCGCGCGACAGCGACCGCGGCAAGCGCTACTGCAGCATGGACGGCGATGGTGACCGCGTGGTCTTCCACTATTTCGACGACGAAGGCGCGTGGCACCTGCTGGACGGCAACAAGATCGCGTGTCTGATCGCCGAGTTCCTGGCCGAGAAGCTGCACGCTCTGGAGCTGGACCAGGAGGGCGTGACCTTCGGCTGCGTGCAGACGGCGTACGCCAACGGAGCGGCGGCGCAGTATCTGCAGGCGCAGGGCATTCGCGTGGCGCAGGCCAAGACCGGCGTGAAGTTCTGCCACGAGAAGGCGACGCAGTTCGACGTGGGCGTGTACTTCGAGGCCAACGGCCACGGCACCGTGGTGTTCAAGGACGCGCTGATGGAGAAGCTGCAGAAGTGGGAGAACTCGCTGCACGACGAGCGCAAGAAGCTCGCGTTGTCGCAGCTGCTGGCGGCGTCGCAGCTGGTGAACCAGGCCACGGGCGACGCGATGAGCGACCTACTGTTCGTGGAGGCGCTGCTGATCCAGAAGAACTGGAGCATCGGCGACTGGGACGCCATCTACAACGACCTGCCCAGTCGTCAGACCAAGGTGCAGGTGGCGGACCGCAGCGTCATCGTCACGGACGACGACGACGACACGAAGGTGCTGGCGCCCGACAGCCTCCGCTCGGCGCTGGACGCGGCGCTGCAGGCCTACGCCAGCAAGCAGGGCCGCGCCTTCGTGCGTCCGTCGGGCACGGAGGACGCGGTGCGCGTGTACGCCGAGGCGGACACCCAGCAGGACGCGGACGCTCTGGCGCTGCAGTTCGCCAAGCTCGTGCACGAGCACTGCGGCGGCGTGGGCGCCGAGCCCTCGACGTTCGTCGCATAAGCTCTCGCTTCCTACAGAGCAGGCGAGCATGGAGCACGTTGGTTGGGTGGGAGGCAGACCCAGAACGAGGCGCTCTGGGACAGTGACGGCCGCAGCGAGGAGAGCGCGGCGTGCTGCATGCAGAGGCTTGCGTCTTCAGTAAGCTCGCTTGAAGTTGCTCTCTTTTCACGGTGTTCGAGCCTGGGTGAAATATTGTGGTGGCGGATTTTGCGTTTTTCTCATTGCTGATTTTCTGGAAAATGACCAGTCCCGCAGTGAACGTGTTGGACAGACAACAGGAGGGTAGGGGTATGTCCCGCACCAAACCTTTATAAAGGAAAGTTTTGCTGGGATGAAAAGTATTGAGTTGTATGCGTTGCCTCGATTGCTACAGCGCCTGAAAGATAGAGTCAGTATCTGAATCAGCAGCAATAAGACCCGGTCGAGATATCGTCCACATCAGTTGCTGCAGGTATCGCACTACTCAGTCGATATATCAGCAAATCCACCAGAATATTGAATTGAACTGCTGACCTGTGGGCTCATTTCCCATTTGACCTTCAAGAGAGCTGAGCGATCGAGAGCCATGCCCGTCTGCTCGCTGTGCGGCGCGCAGACGCCCAGCGGCCGCTTCTGCGCCGAGTGCGGCGCGCCGTTCCCCAACCACCAGGAGAGGCAGTCGCCGTACCAGCAGCAGCAAGCGACTCCGCCGCGCTTCCAGCAGCAAATGTCGCTGGAGGAGAGCGACCAAAAGTCCCTCTTGTACCAGCAACCGTCGGCGAGCACCTCGCCGGCAATCCCCGTGGTGTATGTGGAGGATGGCGAGACGGCAGGCCGCAGCAACACAGCGGCGCGCGCTTCGTCGTCGTCCTCGCGCTCGTCCAACGGCGGACCCGATGGAGCAGGAGCGGGCAGACCGCAGACACTGTCTTCGGCAGCGTCAGGAGGGTCCGGACTGCTGAAAGGCCGTTATGCCGACCACCCGAACTGCGACGTGTGCGGTCTGGCGTTCGATGTCACCAAGCGCCGCCACCAGTGGTGAGTAGGCCTGCGGACCTCTGGGTTTTCACTCATTGCCTGCGCTAACGTTCTCTTCCGTGCTGTGTGTTTGTTTGCGTCTGTAGCCGATCCTGCGGTCGATTCATTTGCGGCAACTGCTCGCCGCTGCGGCTTCTGATCCCCGAGGGCGACCAGATGGAGGGCGCCAGGGGATACGACCAATCCATCCCGCAACGAGCGTGCCTGCACTGTGCGCCTCGTCTTCGCCCCCTCCAGGAGTCGCTGGTGGCTCGCTACGCAAAGGCGAACGCCGAGACGGCTCCGCACGAGGCCAAGTCGCGTCTTCACGTGCCATTCTCGGCCTCGCTAGAGAAGGAGTGCAACAATGCGGCCGACATCATCGGCAACTTCTTCCGCAACGACTCGGGTGCTTCCGGGGATCGGTCGATCCCCATTTCGATGCTGGAAAACGCCTACGGCCTGGCGATCATGACAATCGTCAAGGCTGGCTTCCTTCTCGTGGGCAAGGTTGGCACGGGGATCATCGTGTCGCGGCTGCCTGATGGGTCGTGGTCGGCGCCTTCGGCGATTGGCACCGTGGGTTTGGGCGGCGGCTTCGAGATCGGCGGAGAGATTGTGGAGGTCATGATCATTCTCGGGTCTCCGGCGGCGGTGCAGGTCTTCCACGCGCCTCAAGTGAACTTGGGCGCCGGGCTGGACATTGCCGTGGGTCCCTACGGACGATCGGCGGCTGCGGCTGCCGCACTGAGCAGCTCCGGGCTGAACGGCAACTACAGCTACTCGATCAGTAAAGGGCTGTACGCAGGCATCTCACTCCAAGGCTCGGTGATCGCAGCACGGAACGAGTTGAACCGCAAATTCTACGGCCAAGATCTGGAGCCCAGCGCTCTCCTGAGCGGATCTATGGGCCAGCCACTGGCAGCGGCCCCGCTGTATGAGGCGCTGGACCGCGCCATGCGCGGGATCGCAGAGCACAAGGAGGTGCTGGCTGAGATGTCTCGCATGATGGGCGCCTGCCGCACGTGCGAGTGTCAGACGTACGTGGCTCACCCGCGTCAGGTGTGGAACAAGAAGTGCAAGGCGTGCAATCACGTGCACTAAGCTGGTGGCAGCAGCTTTCCCCAGTGTTGTGGCATCTGGGAAGGGGAAGCGAGGCAGCAAACGCAGTGGAGAAGGCTGGCAAAGGTTTGTACCAACATCCACGCTTCCCAGTCAAAGACAGTAGAGCCTCGTGACACGAGTATGAACGTTGTAGAGAACGCCAGGTATTATAAACGGCCATGCACATTTCGCAATTGCGATGGGTTCCGTTGGCGTTCGCCCAGTTCTCCAGACGATTTTTTTGGGGAAAAGGACATTCAACGCGGCACATGGCGTTCGTCGACCAGTTGCTCGTTACGCTTCATCAACAAAGAGCATCAAGATGTGGCGCGGAGCAGCAATATGTGGGTGAGCCTCAGCTGAACCGCATCCGTATCAGTTTCCAAACTGTTGAGTTGTGAACCCTAGAATACGAAGATGGCATTCAAGACGAGAGGCCAAGACCCTAGCTACAAGCCCTAAATAGGGTTTTAAACTAGGGTTTTACGCTTTCTATTTGTATGCCTTTGAATGCGACCGAGTAACGTATGTATCGCATAGGTTTTGATGCAAAGGCTTTTGTTCAGGCTTTGAGTTTGCTAGGGTTATCTGGTACTGTACCGTTCAGAGACGTTGCGCATTCGGCATCATCTCCTCATTTCCGATGAGTGCGTCACTCCGTGGCGAATCCGTGATGAGTGGCGCTTGCCACGAGCTGGTCCACACGGACGGCAGCGACTGTTCTGCCGCTGCGTACGAAGCCAGCGCGGATGGAGAGGCTAGCGGCAATGACGGCAGTGGAGAGATTGCGGGCCAACTCTCGGTGCTGGACCGCTTTCTGACGCTGTGGATTCTGCTGGCTGCCGGCGCGGGCATCGCCCTCGGGCAGCTCTCGGCCGTGCACTCCTTCATCGAGTCCACGACCGTGGGGGGAATGAATCTGCTCGTGGGCGCTGGGCTGCTGGCCATGATGTACCCGCCGCTTGCAAACGTGCAGTGGAACCTGGTCGGTGCCGTGTTCCATGACTGGCGCCTGCTGCTGCTCACCACCTTCCAGAATTGGGTGGTGGGACCCGCGGCCATGTTCCTCCTGGCCGCCGCCTTCTTCCCCAATGACGCGGGTTTCAGGGCAGGCTTCAGTCTCGTTGGCTGCTCGCGCTGCATCGGCATGGTGATGATCTGGATCGCGCTCGCGGGAGGCGACCTGGAGTACGGCGCCGCGCTCATCGCGATCAACTCGGTCTGGACCATGGCGCTCTACTCGTTCTACGCGAGTCTCTTCCTGGACAATCTGCCGCATGCCATGGGACTTGGGGACGGGTCAGAAGACCAGCAGGAGCTCGACATCTCCGTGGGCGAGGTGGCCAAGAATGTCGGAATCTACATGGGGATTCCCTTCGTGCTGGGCATCGCTGGGTGGGTCATCCTAAGACGCTGGAAAGGCAACAAGTGGTACTTCGAGGAGTTCACGCCCCGACTGGACGTACTGGCTGTGGCCGCGCTGCTGTTCACGATCGTGGTGCTCTTCGCGTCGCAAAGCCAGCGCATCACGACGACGTTCGCCTCGGTGCTCTTCGCTACGGTGCCGTTCATGATTTACTTCGCCGCCATGTTCACGGGGTCCTTCTTCATGAGTCAGAGCTGCGGCGCCACGCACGCACAGAGCGTGACGCTGGCCTTTACGGCCACAAGCAACAACTACGAGCTGTCGCTGGGCGTGGCTGTGGCCACCTTCGGGCTGGACTCGGATCCAGCAATGATGAGCGTCGTCGCGGCGCTGATTGAGATTCCCACGATGCTGGCACTCGTATATCTCTCGCTCTGGCTGGGGAAGAAGCAACAGCAACGAACCAAGGCAGATGCAAGTGCGCGCTGTCGATGTAGAGGCTGCTTCGCTAAGCCAGAGCCCGGGGAGCTTGCGATCGAGTCTCCGAGCATCGTATAAGATAACAATCCAAGCATCCAAACGTCAACCACGCCCACTCCATCCCAAGCTATGCATGCATCCAATTCCTATTCAGAGCTGAGCAATGCTAATGCTAGCTACCAAGCCGACGGACGCCCTAGGCCAGCCATCGGTACTTCATGAGGAAGGCAAAGTGGAGCGCCATGTACGAGACCATCACGAGCAGCAGGGACCAACGAATGAGCTCTTCACGTGCAAGGCGAGAGCGCAGCGCAGGCACCACATCCGAGATGCTCATCGCCGCCAGAGACAGCCAGAAGCTCCACGTGCCATGCACCAGCCCTTCCAGCACGAACTGGCGCCGCGAGGTCGGGTACACGAACACGAAGCCGTGCTGCTGACTGAAATAATACCAGGCGCGATGGTGGATGATGGAGTGGAAGAGTCCGCTCAGTGCCACGTACATGACCGCCATACACAGCACGAACCAGAAGAGCCGCGTCTGCACGACGCTCAGTACGAACACGCGGTTCTCGTTCACTAGCACCGCCACAAACGCCAGTAGCCCCAGTATTGGGAGGAGGTCCAGCACGGAGAACGCCTCGTCTTCTGGCTTGGGGATAGAAATCCCTGGGGGTTTGCCACGTGCGGTAGCACCGACGTAGCCGCTTCGCTGGTGGCATTGACGCACAAACGCGGCAATTTCACCAGCCACTGCCTCGCTTGTCGTCACGCTCTGTTGTTGGTCTTGGACTTCAACGTCAGCGGGGGGGAGAATGTCAGCACCACCCTGTGCCTCATCGACGCTATTGAAGTCACTGAACTTGCCAGCGAAAAGCGAGCCGTTCACGCTGAGGTCGAGGAAGTTGGTCTCCACGTGCGGGTAGCGCTGGAAGCGGCCGGACGAGCGCGCAGGCATCCACAGCAGCGACGGAACGGAGGACACCATGTGCTGCATAACGAGCACCCAGCATAAAGAAGCAGAGAAGTAAGCACGCATCCGAATATCAATATCAGAGCGATTCGTACGAGCACGAGTCGTGGAAGTGCGAGCTCGCTGAACGTACATAATGGAGCGCCGTGGGGAAGCTGCGTGCGTCCAAACGGACAATCGGGTGCTGCTGCGACGACAGCGACTCAGCAGCGAGCGCCACCGCCGCCTCCACCAGCTCCTTGTGGCGCGAGCAGTCTCGGAGGGCAGCGATTGTTTCCTCCTTCCGGTCTTCCACACTTGACCATTGCCAAGCATCGTCGTCTTCGTCTTCTCCCTCATCGCTGCCTGAACTGCAATCCTTGCTATCCGCAAAGTAGAGCAGGAACGGCGTGGCGCGATCGCGAGCGAGAAGGAAGCGCTGGTACTCCGCCCAAATCGTCGACGCTGGCGCCTTGTCCGTGTTTTCCAAGGCGAAGAGGTTCGATGCAGTCACAGCTTGGAATGGCCCCTCTGTAGCCGTTGGCGCTGCGAGACTGGCTTCGGCGTGCCACAGCTCGGTGGGCACGGGGAAGGCCAGCAGCGCCACCGCGCTCACCGCCAGACTCGACCAGCTTCGCATATCAAATCAATATTGTCGCTGCTTTGGAGATCTGCCTCAGTTGTTAGGCTTTGTTCCATAATAGCTACGAAACTTTACATGTGGTGCACCGTAACAATACGTGGCTTCCGGGTTACGGTGTAACCTCCGCCACGTCGTCTGGGCCGCTCCACGTTTGCCTGTCAAATGTGGGACAGCACCATCCCCCCAGCTGTTTTCGAAGAGTCACACCGGAGCTGCAAGTCGACGGCTCCATAGACCATGGCAAAGGACTGCTGAAGCTCTGGAGCTGTGCGCTCTCGCTCCATTCCAAGAGCGTCGCCGCTCCCGTGACTGGCCAAGCGATGGCCAAGTTCTGCTCCGAGTGCGGCAGTGCGGGCGCCGGTGGGCGGTTCTGCTCGGAGTGTGGCGCGGTCTACGCCGAGCCTCGCCTGCCTCACTCGCACACGATGGACGTGGAGCCATCAAGACGCGAGGCGGCGCGCCTGCCCACGTCAGTGAGCGCCAGGATGCACACCAGCAGCTCCGCCTCGACCGATTCCGCAGAGAATCCGGCCTACAGGCGCGTGCACTCGGAGCCGCCGCAGTCGCAGCACGGCGTACTCAAGGGCCGCTACGCCGACCACCCGAACTGCGACGTGTGCAACATCGGCTTCGACGTGACCAAGCGACGTCATCAATGGTGCGTCACGGTTCCGCTGTCCTCTCTATGATTCCCACTACTACTCACTCGTGAGTGTGTCTCCGTGCTCTTCAACAGTCGGCGATGCGGCCTGTTCGTCTGCAGCTCGTGCAGTCCGTTGCGGCTGCTGGTGCCCTGGGGCCATCAGATCGAGGACGCGAGGGGCTACGACAAGTCCACACCGCAGCGCGTGTGTCTCCGCTGCGCCCCCGAGCTGCATTCCGTGCAGGCAGAGCTGGTGCAACAGTACGCGCGGGCGAACGAGTTGAATGTGCACGAAGCCAAGGGGCGTCTGCACCTGCCGTACACCGAGTCGCTGGCCAAGGAGTGCCAGAACGCCGCAGACATCATCGGCAACTTCTTCCGCAACGAGTGGGGCGCCTCCAGCGACCGCGGGGTCCCTGTCGCGTTCCTGCAGAAGGCGC
>MBAC02010405.1:0-12744 GCA_001712635.2 Nothophytophthora sp. Chile5
CCAAGTCCGACCTCACGATCATGATGGAGCGGGCGGAGGTTCACCGGAGTATGCTGAAGAAGACGCGCGCTGAGAGAGCAGAGCCGGACGTCGGAGAGGGCGCTCGAGAATACCCGGATGAGTGGGCGGTCCTTGTCGACATGGACTACCAAGGTGCGCAGTCGCATCTGCGCACGGTCCAGCCGAAGCGCAAGCCGCGTGGAGGAACTCTCAACCATGATGATCTCGCTCGCAACGACCGCGTGGCATCTGACCGTGTCCTTGTCGAGAACTTCTTCGGGAGAATGAGCAAGCTGAGGCGCGTAATGTACGCCACCTACAAGTGGAACGAATGTCACTACGACCAGCTTTCGCGGCTTTGCGTGGCCTTGACGAACGCGCATGCGCACCTGCACCCAATTCGCCTTCAAGACAGGAACCACTATCGCTCAGTGCTGGCGCGCTATGTGTGGATGGGCGACGAACGACGCGAAAAACGAGCTCGCACGCAGCGCGACTATCGTATGCGACTCTCTCAGCGACTGCGCCCAACGAATTTCGCATTGCCAGCTCGTACCCGGTGCTCACCCTATGGAAGAACGCAAAACGACAGCGAACACTCACAGGAATACTAGGAATGGCCCAACAGCAGTCTATTGCAGTATTATTGGCTCGATATCCTGTTACTCAAATAGCACCAAACAATACAGCCATGAGAGTTAGTCACGTACGCGTGACCTTTCGGGATATCCTAAAATACAGCGCACATACCGAAGAGTCGTGTGTGCAGCACATTGTGTGGAGGCACACAAGCCCCAGCGACTCAGCACAGCACATTCAGGATAGCAACACGCACGAAGAGTCGCCATCAACGTGGCGGCGCAGAGAACAGTTGAACGAGCGCAGTGTAGCCAGCCCTTGGACGACTTGGACGCTCGGAGGTCCCTCCGGTATAACGGAGAGAACGCACGGCCGATAGAAGGCGAGCAGGGAGGAGAACGGCTTGGGCGACAGGCGAACGATTGGAAAATGCAGTGCGTTGGTCTATTATCGGCCAGGCGGACTTGGAGACCTGTCGCTCTCTTTTGGTTGGTTTCTCCCACCACTGTTCAGAAACAGAGTAACTGCTGGATTTATTTAACACATGGTTTTATCTTGGTAAACTTGAATTATCAACGTAATACATCATTTTTTTACATGCGCATCTGTTGAGTAAATGATTAGGTGATTTATTGATTGGTTTGGACATCATGGGTTTCGAACGCCATATTTCGTTTGCATCAAGGCTTTTTAGATAAATCCAAGTGCCGAACTTTCTCAGCAAAGTGCATGGTCACTAAAAGCAAGTTATGTAAAACATATTGGGAAGTGGACAGAGGCACTGAGCAGGATCGTACTTAGTTGAGTTCATACGGTTCAATACGGTAAATTACGTACAATATTTTTCATTTTTTCGCAACCCCTAAATCCAGAAAATCGAAAACGTGACACCGTTCCTCCCCCTTTCTCTCGCCCCAGCCTGCCGTGACTCTTTCATTTCAAAACTCGCGCGGTCCAGCAAAAGCGCGCCATTTTCACAGGATTTGACTGGGTGCGCTTGATTATGTAGATGCAGATCGTCTCTCTGATCGTCTCTCTATGTGTCTAACGTGTTCGGTGCTGGATATGCGGTGGTGGATATGATCAGGAGATCAGGAGCGAGAGCGAGCCAGAGCTGCAAGTCCCGCCGGACTGCTCCTGCGTCGCGGCGCCGATGGACGTGGAATGGCACGATAGTTGGGACGCCTTTCACGAGTATCTCGCTGAATACCAGGACACGTCGCACCAGGTGTTTCGGCTTCGCACGTCCACGTCGGCAGCACGTCGCAATGATGAGATACGCGCTCGCGATAGCGACTCGTCCGTGACCCTTATTCCACCGGAGTTCAAGGTCTTCTGGGTCAAGTTTGTGTGCACGCATGATGGGTGGAAGCGAAGAGTCGCGGGACGGGCAAGCGCAAGACATACTTCGTGAAATCAACGGAGTGCGCGGCGAACATCAAGGCGGCGGTCACGTGGAATGATGCGGAGGGCGATAAGAAATTCATGGTTCGGGTGACCGACTTCGACGTCGAGCACAATCACCGCGTGGCCAAGGCTGTCTACGTGAACCACCCCGCTGTTCGTCGCGTGGAGGATCCTGTGCTGCTTGCGTTCGTGGACGCGCTGCAGGCGGCTGGCTCGAAGCCGAAGCGAATCATGCAGTATCTGCAGGACGGTCGCTAATAATGTCGCTTCACGCTAACGCTACCTGAGTGCAAATTGATAGCAAGAACGTTACGCTTCGCGATGGCCACAACATGATCACCAAGATGCGAAAGACGCGGCGCGGATCTGCTTCCGTGGAGGAGCGGCTGGAGAGTGTTCTGCGCGGGTTCTGTGAGCGCCAGGGAAATCGTGCTTCTGTCTTCGTTGACGACAAGAAAATGGTCCAGACGATCACCCTGCAGACACGACAGATGCGTCGCTGGTTCAAGGCTTTCCCTGAAGTGCTTCTTGTTGACGCAACACACAACACGTATGACTCGCGATACAAGCTCTTCTCGTTCATGGTACATGACGTGTAAGTTAATGTATCTCTAGTTACTCCTTGTACTTTACTTTGTTCCTGTAGGCACATCGAGTGCTAAGTGTTCTAATTGGCATGATCATTACCTGTGTGTAGGGGCAATATGTGCAGCATAACCTCACTGAGAACGAAAGCGCCGTGTTTCTCACAGACGCCATGAGTTCGTTCAAGTTTGCGAATCCATCGTGGGATCAAGTCCGGGTCATTGTCATCGACAAGGACATCGGTGAGCTGGCCCTGTTGGAGGTGCTTGTACTTTTTGCTGGACAACATTCATATCAGCAATGAAGACGATGTCCCGGAGCCTGTGCATCCGTTTCTCAGGTACTTCGTCAAGAATTGGCACCTTCAAAAGGAGAGGTGGGCTCAGTATGCTCGTTTAGATGTGCCACATCTTGGCAATCACACGAACAATCGGTAAGGACAGCTGGAATACTGATTGCTGTTGTCTTTGATACTAACATTGTTCGTTTGTTGTACCAGACTTGAAACATCGTGGGGCCACCTCAAAGAGATTCTGAAGCGGGAAATGCCTCTCGACGAATGCGTGGATACGCTCATCTTTCTCCAAGCAGTAGCAGAGATGGAGTACAGCAAGAAGATGACCGACGTGGGGCAGGTGCGATACGAGGGCGCGGACGAGGAACAGGAGAAACTAGCCCGAAAAGTGAGTTCGCATGCATACCGTTTGGTCGAGAAGCAGTACTGGATTGCGAATAACCGCAAGACCTACTATGAGATTGACGAGATCAATTCGCACATGTTCGCCCTCTCCAGAGGAAGTGATGGAGGTGCCACTTACCATGTCGACACATCGGTACGTTCACTTTGCACAAGGTCCCTCATTGCTACTCGTCTTATCCTGCTGTGCTCACACTTTCTTCTTGCTCACACTTTCTTCTATGTGCTATATTGACCCTAGAAATACCGCTGCTCATGTGTCTTCATGCGGACCATGCTGCTACCCTGTCGGCACGTGATGTATTAGCGCTTATTGAACGAGAAGAGCGCCATTCCCATCCGTCACCTTGCACTTCGGTGGAAATTGTCCAACAAGTTGAACCAACCAGCAGAAGAAAAATATACTCCTGACAACGACGTTGCGTGCAAAACGTTTCTAGTGCGCGACTCCATGATGGCTGCTAACATACACCAGGTGTTTAATGGCTCGACGAAGTTCTCAACCGCGCGCCTACGTGCCACGCATATTGCTGACATCATGAGCAGAAATGGAACTGCCGTCTTCAAAAACATGCTGGCGGTGTTGGAGAAATTCGAGAAGATCATCAAGGAAGGCGTGGCCCCGTTCGTTCGTCGTGACGGTGAAGGCATTGCTGAGTGGCTGGATCCGATGTCACAGCTGTCGTCTATTCTGCCAGACACGGAGCTATCTTGTCCGATCAGCCCCACCGATACGTGAAGAAGCCGAGTCTGCTGTCGTCGAGATTGCAGCTACAGCTGCCACCGATCCAGCGCCTGAGGTTCGCCTCAGCGCAGTGACTGCAGTCACTCATCGAGTAACTGAAGGTGCATGTGGAGTACCTGCGATCACTTGCGGAGTGCCTCCAAGCACCAGTGATACCACTGACGACAGCACCACTGAAGGCACGACAGCGAAGCGGCAGCTCACCCTCTCATGCCACGGATCTTCGGATTCATCAGAAGAGCAGACTTTCATGGTCAGCAAGAGTGCCAAGAGTTGTGGACGCTCAAAAGTACGAAAGTAGCAGAAGCATGTCCAGACGAAACAGCAAATGGCTGCAGGGCGAAAAGGCATCAAGACTCGTTCAGGGCACGCTAGTCCCTGTTACCGACCTACGCAAAGTGGAAGATGTGATCGACAGCGGCTACAACTATGAAGATGCGAACACTGTCCTGTCCAGCATCGAGGTGCGATCCGTTCCGCCGAACAAGAAGGCTATTGCTCGGATTATTACTTCGGATGAAGCCGAGACTAACATTCGCTACGTGTTCCCGCTGCACTTCGTAAGAAAAGCATTGTCGTCCATCTCCCAGTTCAACAGGACATTCCCCGAGCCATGTGAAGAAAGTGGTGTGGGTGTCAGTTCCAAGATTGGGAATCTACACATGGAGCGACATTGCAGTCATCTAGAAGTGGCACACTGTGAAGGAGAAGCTGAGGACACGCTTGTGTGGGCGGCAGCAACAAGTGTGAAGCGGATTTCTGAACCTGAGCTTGCCGACGGTGTTGCTCGAGATCAAGAAGCTGCACTTAAAAGCATATCTCTGTCCGGAGCGGCGTCAACCGTATTCGGAGACATTGCTTACGAATCTCTACTGTACTTCCGAGAGAACGAGTGGCTCGATGATGAATGCTTCACTCTCGTGTTGGCTCAACTCCAAATAGAGGTCGTCAACACCGGAATCATAAATCCCATACTCCACCGCATGAAGGAGCGAGAGGACAAGTACATGGCCATCGCGAAGGCGAAACCTTTTCAGGCGGCGAACAGGTTCATATTGTTGCCGATCCACCTGGAGAACTCTCACTGGTGTGGCGCTGTCTTCTCGTTCGACAGTGAAGATAAGTCTATCACAGTCTATGATCCACTCCAGAGCTCGAAGAACTACAAGGCCTGTGAATATGTCCTCAAGGACTTCTTTGGGGAGATGCACAGTGCGATGAAGGTGAAGCGTGGACCAAGTTCACGTCAGCCAGATTTGGCGAGCTGCGGCGTGCTTGTACTCACGTTCTTCAAATGCGTCATCCGAGGAATCAAGATGCCACACGATCCATCTCCAGGACTGGTTCGGTTCCTCCGCCTACGATATCTACTCAAGTGCATCCCGTAGTGTGCGTTATCCTGTAGGGTGAGTTGCTCATAACAAAGCCAACCTCGTATATATTCACCTTCGGTTTTTGCAATGCTCCTTCTGTTTCTTCGTGTGTTGATGCATCCGATCCAGGCGGCTTTGCTGGAGATGCAACGGAAACGCCATGCCAGCAAGTCTTGATTGCATGCTAAACTGGGCAAGTCTTTTGTACATTCGGTGAGCAACGTGATAGACGGTTCGTGTGGCAAGGACACATTCAAGGAACACACCAAGGGTACATTCGATCAACAACTTGCGAGTCCGTTACTGCTGGTCGGTTACATTCAAGAAACATGCAGTAAATTCCCGCCGTCAAAAATACTAAAAATCGGAAATTTACATAATCTATTTCAAATAGATTACTGCGTTTTTTTTGTAACATGTACCTGCTTTCAGTGTCACGAGGCACTCGTGTGCTAGAAGTACACGCGCCATGTACCCCGTGCTCGTGCTTAAGTACGAGCTGCTCAGTGCCTTTAACAACGATCAACATTTTATCACATTGCATCAACCAAGTCCGGTGGGAGGATGGAGTTTACGAATTAAGGTGTACTTTTCTGTCCCATGAAATTGCTTGCCCGTGCCGTACCGACCCGGGGGAGGCGCAGTTTTGTTCAATAGTTCAGCTCAACTTTTCTGTAACACGTTGTGGTATCGGTACCAGTACCAATAAAATGCAAATACAACATATGGCCACGCGAGACGCTGGGCTTAAGAGCACATCGACCATGGATGCGCTCAGTACGATGTTTTGCGCACGACACCAGCAGTGACAATCCTCCCTCATCGCAATGTCATGTAACTTTATTTTATTATTTGTTCCAAACCCACGCGATGCCACGCACATTGGTACTTCCACTCATCAGGTGTAAAAATAGGGGTTGGAATAATATATATATAACACTAGCGGAGCAGCTCGCTCACGGCGAGTTGCTGCGGAGCCAACGTCTAAACCGACGTCGAACCGCACTTTAGCCGACGTCCCCAGAGAACGCTGCATCATAATTATAATGAGCCAGTCATGGAGCAATCAACACAGCGAACTATACTTGAAAGAGGATAAGAGAGAGAAACAGCCGCATTTTGAGGAACGAAAGGTGTGTTTAGAACCTCAGGATGCCTTCAAGTCTCTCCATTCGTCGCTTCACTCCTAAGAATTTAAAGAAACAGGATTTGGTTGAGACAAAGGTTCGACTCGCAGGCTGACTTGCCTCCATAAATACCGCGCGGGTTTGCTTAGTCTTCAGGCGCTCGTACCATGAGTCTCTGGTCGTTCCCTATATATCTATTGAGAATATGCACACAAACAATATTTCGCTAGATGACATGTATTTCAGCGTTGGTGGCATCCCATCACGCCAAGGTGTCCGTTGGCGATATCGGGTAGTGCCTTCTACCAGTTATAACGGCTGCTAAGGTACCCTTAGTCAAGGGACAAAGGTAAATAAATCAAAGTTTATCAATGAGTAGATTTTAGAACCATTAAAGCCTTTTTATCGCCTTAGAGACCAAATAATTGTAATATGTAGGAATTTATTAATAATAACCGCGTTGGAGTTAGTGCTAACTATCTCGCATGCCACATATTTGTTCATAAAGGCCAATATTTTAGATCATCGATACAGGTTTAACATGATCGTCCTAATTCATGTTCCCCACATTAATGACCAAAATGATGAGAATTCTGTTTTTCGGTCATAAGACGTTTTGACCCCTTACGTAAAAGTCAAAAACAGCCCAATACCCTGGGGTTTTCCGATAGCATAATTTTGCCCCATGCGAGTATAGATGTCTGCCCTGCTCTCACCATACCTAGTTTAATAAGGAAAGTAAACCGCTGTAAGGGACCCTCTAAATAGGGTACTACACATTTATAATGGGGGCTTCGTTCCAAATAGGGGGAGTCAAATATGCCAAAACGATCAAACAGAATGAGCATCTTTTGCAGTGGAAGACTAGCAAGTTTTATGTTATCTGCCACCTCTTTAGATAACCGATCTCCAAGATAAGATAAGCAACTTTGAAATCGAAAATGAGCAAGATGTTATGTTGCATATGAGACCCAACCATACCAAATTATCATTAACCCGTTTCTGGGGTTATTTAATGAGGTATACCATGCTAAACTAGACTATCTTGGGCTCATTTTAAGCCATTAACATCAGAAAACCGCCAAGTTTTGACAGAATTATGGAGGGTAACCCCCTAAAAAAAACAATTTGGCCAAAATATATATTTTATGTTTTTTGTACTAAATTAGGCGCTCTTTCCGATGAGCCTATTAGAAGGGCCAAATTCGAGGTGGAACTACCCGTAAAATGAAGATTCGTCCGACCCATCATCGGATTTTCAGACCTCAAGTCAGTAGAAAGTATCACAAAAGAATGTTAAACGCTATTTGAATGTATCACTAAGGCACTACTTCAGTGTTAGTGAAGGTGAACGAATGTGCGATCACACATTGGCTTGCTTATCTTCACGTTCTTCGGAAACGGACGTTGTGTCAGCTTGCTTCTGTCACTTTCTCTGCGTCGCTGTCTCGCGTCTGGCTTTCTTGATCAATTGTGCCTCCTCTTCGATTTCCGCCGTTGGGATTTCGTGGATGGGGTCGGATTTGTACTCGTTTGGCACGTACTTCAGGATCTTATTGTTGATATCGTACACCTTCTTGGAGTTCAGTGGGGGCTCATCCTGGTATGGGATATCTTCCTATAGCTCAACGAAGGTCGTCGGTACGCTCTCGTCGCGTTTGCGGCTCAGCTTCACCCACTTGGAGTCAGCCGAGGGCATGCGACGGCAAAAAACGTCCTCAGGCTTCGCACACGACATTGATAGAATTTGGTAGCTCTGGGTCTTCGGTTGTTTATTGTACAGGCTGCCGAGGAATTCCTTAAATTGACGGAACGGCGTCTCCAGCTCCTCTAGTCTGTGGATGTCGTTTCCCACGGATCCGTCAGAGGCAGCCTCAGCAAAGCTTTCCATGTTCCAGCAGCTAACGCGGGCGAGATGACGTTTCACTTGGCCGAACGAGCGATCACAGTGATTTTTGGTGTGGCCTTTGGTGAAGAACTTCAGATGCGCCTCCCGAAGAACTCCAAATTCCACGAGGAAGAGTAGGTACCACACCACGAACGAGGTCTTATTTTGGCCGCCGCAGTTGTCGCACCACTCCGTCACCACTCGATCTTGCGGCTGCGTTTTCGTCTCTGGGTCGTTCAAGTACTCGAAATAGGCGTTCGTTTTTAACGTGAAGTGCAGCATGGAAATCACCTCATTCGCCCCCTTGCCTCCCTTGCGCTCGCTGCAGAGAAACTGGTGGGAGACATCTGCACTGGCGGAGTACACGCCGAACATTGACACCGCAATCAGGCTAAAAAAATACCATCCAGATGGGGTGTCGGGGACGTGTGGCAGGGTCAAATTCTGCGCGTTGTCCATTGTGAGAACCAGGTGGTTCGCTCCAGCTTTGGCCGAATCAATCCGATATTCAGTCCTGCATCATCAAGCGAAAATATCGCAAATATAGTCAGGACCAAATCAAAGTATCACAAATAAACTCCAAGCAATGCCAATGCATCACTAACCGCATTGCTTTCGCTTCAGCGAGATGATCTCCGAATGTCTCGCCGCAGATCGCGTCCGCGTCGCCAGCAAGTGTGGAGCGATAGATGGCGGGCGTAACAGACCTGCTCGCGAGGAGATCGAATACCAATTTCCGGACAGCGCTTCGTCACGATCCGGCGGAGGGTTGTAAGAGAGGGATGATCTGTCATGACCTCGTTGTTCTCGAGATACGCGCAATATTTCTCTCGAAGGATGTCCCAGGTGAAGTTGCTAGTGATCAAGGTGTGATCGTCCCAGCTGTAGTTCCGCCTCGTAGTAGCATCTCGAACTTCTCGAAGACGAAAGCGTACAGGAACAACGTGACCAGTGTGATCAGCGAATTCGCGGAACCAATCCACCAGCATGTCCTCGTCGATACTTCGGCGGTTGATGTTCTCCACACCACCATGGCGTTTCACAGAGATTGAGCTGTCACGCACACGCTTTCGGAAAATATGAAGTGACCGGTGAGTGATCGAGAAGACGGCTTGAAATGCCGTCTTGCACACCGTACCGATGTAAGGCACGGAATAGACGAAGCGCTCTCAGCTGTTGTGTCTCGTTGTTCTTCGGTCGCTTTGAGGACTCCGCAAACACGTTGCACATGGCTAATTTGGTGAGAAGCGATGTTCGGGCCTCCTCCTTCTTCATATCGTGCAAAGAAGTCACCAAGCAAACTAACTTGTCTCGCTTCCGCGATTGACAACCTTTCTTGCAGCATGCAGTCCCATTTAAGCGGTGTAAAACTACCTCAGCAACGTCTCCATCGACGCACAGAGTGAAAAAACCATCGCCATCGCACGGCAGCGACAGATTCTCCTCGTCGGAGCCTTCTTCACTCTGGAAGCCAGTGTTCTCCTCTTCCAATGAATCGTCATCGATGCTTCTTGGATGCCATTCCTCGTCGCTCATTTATCGCCAACGTTTTGGATTCAGGGGGGTCGGTTCTTCTTTTTGCGTTTCCTTCGCTACACCTCTGCCACTCGCCAAACGTAACCCCTCCACAAAAGTGCCTTTTTTTGAAAAACCTCAAAAACGGCCTAATGATACTTTTGTTTGGTTGGTTCTCAATATAAGACTATTCCTAATGCATACCGTGGTTTGACGCCTCATGCTGCCAGTTCTCACCTTTCTTCTCCTCGCTGTCCGCGGCCTACTCCCAAAAATCAGCGATGCCAACACGCAATAGACACTAGACAATTATGCCATAGCCCTGCAAACTCCACCTCGTCCAGCAATAATCCTGCCTGCCTTATACCTCTTAATTCGTAAACTCTGCCTCTGTCTCTCCAGCAAACACACCAAGCCCCAATCCTGTCAGATACAGCTTAATTCGTAAACTCCATCGCCGCCCCTCCCATCGAACTTGGCTGATGCAATATGATAAAATTGTTTACATAACTTGCTTTTAGTGGTCATGAACTTTGCTGAAAAAGTTCAGTACTTGGATTAATCTGAAAAACTTTGATGCAAACGAGATATGGCGTTCGAAAACCCATGATGTCCTAACCTGTCATTGCCATTAACAAAGTTGCTCAAATGTTTCTCAGACCACTCTATAAGGTCCAACAGAGTAATGGCAGTTTGTCACAACAAACTTATGACCTATCATTCGTAAGCTTGGCAATCAGCGGTAGTCACTCAAGTCATAAAAGAGCGAAAAAGTACGATCTGATCCCTGCGCCTACAAACACAGTTAAAACTTCGTTTCAACTGCGAATTATGCCGATTTGACTCTTCTGGTCATAACTCGATCATATTTTTTCTAAAATTGACAGCAAGCACCTCGAAATAAAGAGCAGGATAATACATGAACTAAATTTTAGCTTCGCACAAAACTTTACTTTTTGCGGTGGTGGAACAACTGTGCAACCCGTGCAACCACCCGATCCACCCAAGCACCCAAACACCTAGATCAGAGTATCGTCATCAACAGTACTTCGAAGTATTTCAGGTCTTATACCGGTATGGATGGAGGCCAACACCCGCACAAAGTTCAAGACGTTGCGGTCGAGCCATGACCCGCTCTCCGGTTGCTCTGGGGACGGCGTTCATAGCTCGCTTGGTGAAACGCTATAAGACCGAATGACCCGCGGAAACTGTACGCGTTGCTGTCTCGTGGCACTATGCGAAGGATATCATGACTCCTGGCCATAAGAGTAAGAAAGCGCGACAGCGGAATTAAAGTTAGATGGTGTAATTTCAACAAAAACAATTTACACTTGAATTTGATCATGGTCACGTTGAAGTCCACGATCTTCACGTAGAAGTCCAGGAAACGAATCCCCTTTTGCACATTCTGGGGCGCGAACTGAGATCGAAGGTCCGGCAGGTATGGCTGGTCGTGCTGGTCGATGGTGACGCGCTTTCTGAGAACCGGGCGGTAGACGACGGTGCCGTCGGCGCTGGCGGCACACGCAGGCTTCGCATCCTCGCTCGCAAACGCGCTGGGTGCGTCGAAGGTTTTGTAGAAGGCGCCGTTGCCTCCCTTGAGCACCTGCTTCGACAGACTCTACCAGTAATGGCAGCCTTTAACCCTCCCGTTCCCAGAGGTATCGGTAAACTTGTCCAGTATTTTCATATGTTTTACATACATCATGTAATATGTGACATGTGACTTGGTTTAAGTATGAACGTCAAAATGGCATGCGCCTGTCACTGAAAAATACGCCATACATTTTGAAGATGCCCATCTTCTTTGTCGATCAAGGCAAACATGCTTTGGCCGCATGTTGTATCCTTTCTCTTTTTCAGACTCACAGGTTTTAGGGGAAATTCCTGAAGGTGACTCAAATCGGAAAATTTCTTCAAAAGGTGACTCAAATCGATTTAAACATTATTTTACACAAAATTACGGTAAAATACGAATTGGTTACAAAAACTTACACTTCGAAGTGACAGTGCGAAGTCGCCTCATCCAAATCGAGACGCTGCTGGTGGAGTGGTGTAGGTGGATGGTGTGTGCACCTATAATTCTATGTTTCAGGCGGGCGTGGTGTCGGAGACGGCCTAGACGACCGACGCTGAGAGCGAGGCAGAGGTGGCACCAGCGTCCGCTTCTGACGTGGCTACGGCGGTGAAATTGGCGACGGTAGATGCTGTCGAAGTTGAATCGGCGGAGGTGGTGGCTACCGAAAGCGAATCGATGGTAGTAGTGGTCGATACGGAAGTGGCAGACGCCGTGGTTGAAGCCGTGGCAGCCTTGGTGTCGGTCAGTGCGGCACTGACTGTATCACCGATTGAGCGCCAGCTGGCATGGCCGGGTCAATGTTTATGCGGCCGCTCTCGGGGACGCTAGCCAGCGCCGAATCACTGGCTGCCAAGGGCAGACGAGGCAACGGGTGGTTGCCGGTTGAGGTGCGTGGCTGAAGTGCATTGCTTTCCTCCTGTATCAATATAACGAAGGATTGAGCGGCCGGGATGGGAAGTCGCACACTTCCGCTTTCTACAGTGTTTGGAACACTTGAGCGACTTCCCTCCCCCGACCGCAAGTCCCGTTGGGTTTCACCCAATGAACGACTGTGTTTGTAGTTCCTCTGTATTATTGTGCCCATGGTGGGTTTAGATGGACCTATTACCAGCTCCCGGTCGGCAGACCCAGCCACCGGGAGGGGTGTCAATCTTACAGGAGCTCGCAAGTGCTGCGGAGGTGGCCGAATCCGAGGCTGGTGACGAGAGAGTGTTGCTCCCGCCGAGGTGGAGCCAGCGGTGGAAGTGGA
>MBAC02010410.1:0-15597 GCA_001712635.2 Nothophytophthora sp. Chile5
AGAAGTAGGAATGCTAACGTTGTCGCCATCTTTTTCGTTTGGTTCGCAGCGCGAAGAGGCGGGCGTGGGCATCGCTGCGCCGCAACTCGCGCACAACCTACGCATGTTCCTGATGATCAAGAACATTCCGGAGAGCGACGAAGACCTGGAGGCCGGACTGGACTACCAGGAAGTGCTGAATCCGGAAATCGTGGCCATGTCGAAGACCACGAAACTGGACTTCGAGGGCTGTCTGAGCGTGCCTGGCTACCAGGGGATTGTCAAGCGTGCGCAGGAGATCAAAGTGCAGTTTCAAGACGCGGAAGGGCGGCGCATCCAGCAGACACTGAGTGACTTCCCCGCTCGCATCTTCCAGCATGAGCTGGACCACCTCAACGGCGTCATGTACCTGGACCGCATGGAACCGAGCAGCCTCATTCACAACGAGGAGTTTGAGGCCATGGAGTGGCTTGATATCCAGAAGCTGTTGCACCAGGGCCCACCGTCCATCCCGCCGCTTATGAGCTCCAGCAGCCGAAGCACAAGCAGTGGCAGCAAGCAGAGAGGCAAGGGCAAAGCTGGCGACAAGCGGAGTAACAAATACTAAACGGATGCAGCATGATGTCGAGCGAATAGATGCAGCGTTAAGCACGGCAGCTCATCGCAATGCTTTTCATTTTAGAAAATCGACTTTTTTTTACGAGTTCGATGATAACAAAAAGTCAGACAAAATACTTGTCGGGTCCTCGCTGCGCTGCCTCGAGCCAAGCACGAGCGCCGCCGGACCTCGCGCCCTTGATGCCTTTGCCGAGTCGGAGCGCGCGGTTCAATGGCGTGATGTAGTTGGCAGCTAGCAGCGTCAGCGCTGTCACCAGCGCCAGAAAGGTGGTCGCATACCGGAGTCTCGTAAGGAACGTCGCCTTGTAGAACGTGTAGCCGTTGACCATGTTCTCGATGCACTCCATGCGCATGGTAAGCGGCGTCATAAAGCTGGCGCCATACTCTGCTTGGGCTAAGAAGCTGGCGTTGCGAGGCATCATAACCGGCACATTCAGGAAGAACGCCGGCTCGTCATGCAACGGCAACACCTGGTCGTAGGGCAGCCATTGGGACCGCACGGTGCGATCCTCATTCACCAGCCACTTGCCGCCCGTGGCCGCGTCCACTTCTTCTCGATACAGCCAGATATCCGCGTGCGAGCCCTTGGTCTCCGCGTCCAGATAGATCTGCACGAGCTCGCGTTCACTGTGGTACACGACGTGCACCGGCCGCTGCAACTCCATGAAGGCTTCTTGCCGCACCACCTTCGAGAAGTTGCTGACACTGCCGAATTGCTGCATGAAGGCCGACTTGACCACGCCGATGTCCGAGTCCGTGTCCCCCACGGGGATGCGTCGTTGCCGTCGCATCACGAACAGCAAGTTGCCGAACGCCGCCCAATATGGCACGTTCTGGCGGGAACACAATTCGTACACGAAACGCGCCAGATTCTCGATCTCGTAGCGGAAGACGGCACTGTTCGGACACCCGCGGCCATGGTAAACCTCCAGAGAGACGCCTGTGACAGCCAGCACGGAGGAGAGCACCAGCAGGGCCCATAACAGATACAGCCGCTTCGCGCTATGACGGGACGCGAAGCCCATGTGCGCGCGCCATTTCGGGTGCACGAGCGCCACGAGTGCGCTCACAGGCCCGGCCAGAGCCAGTAGGAACCAGTTGGCGTCCGCCAGGAAGGCCGGAAGCAGCACCGTCATCGCGAGAAGGACGAGGGACGACGGCCGCGCACTGGAACAAGAAGGGCTTGAGGCCGCCGATAGTGGAGACTGACTGGCATTTATGTTGAGACAAAACGACTCTGCCACCCGAATAGAAGGTCGTAGCGGCTATTCTAACGGGTATTTGAACCCAGTATCCGGATAAGTTCTCCATTTGGACTTTCTAACCAGCGAATTTATTTTATATAACGGGAACTTTTGCGAGCGGACGAAACGAAACGAAAAATAAAAAACACGCGTCCGCCCGTCCGCTCTGAGCGTCGGGCAAGTGTCGTCCAGCGTCCACCAGCCGCTCCTGTCCACTTCGCAGCGTCCACCTCACTCACTCCGCGTCTTCTTCTCACACACAGGCCAGCTTGGTATCGCAACTGCTGAGGCAGATGGAGAAGGCCTGGAAGGGCGACAGCGGCCACTGGAAGTCCATGGTGAACATGTCGTCGGCCACGCGGCCGAACTGCAGGATGTTGCCCATGGACGGGTCTTCGCTGCTGATGAGCTGGAAGTTCTTCACCGACGCCATGGACACGCGGCCGCCGAAGTCCAAACAGTAGGCGCCCAGGTCCTCGCGGAACACAGGCTCGCGGTTCGAGAAGCGCATGAGGTCCTTCAGTTCGCCCGAGGCGAGGCGAGTGACCAGACGGTCCTGGCGACTCATAGGACGCACGATCTTGGACGACACGCCCTCCTCGTCCACGTCAGGGATCACCACACGCATCTTGCGAGGCCCCACACTCGTGCGGTTGGGCTCGTATGTGACGCAGCCCAGCTCCTCGCGGATCTGGAGCACGTTCTGCACCACCACGTCGTCGGAGCTGACCGCGTCCTGGATCTTGGCCAGTTTCTGCGGGTCCCGTCCGTTGTCGTACAACGTGAAGCAGGTGCCCAAGAAGTTGGAGCCCATGCGGCCAATGCGCTTCGCATCCGTGCACTCCTTGTCCGTGCAGATGGTGTAGTTGGCCGTCATGTTCGAGCGCACTTGACGCCGTGCCGCCAGTAAGAACTTGTCTTCTTCCTGAGTCCCGATCTGACCTTGCAGATACAGTTCGTAGCCGTATTGCTTGAACATGCCTCGGTACACTTGCTTCACGTAGCAACGGATGATACCAGCATCCAGCGGGACCGGCTGCAGCGACGTCTTCGTCATATCTTGCAGCTCTAGCTTCTGTAGCGGCTGCAGAACCAGGGGGTCGCAGGCGCCGCGACACAGCGGACAACTACCCGACTGCCCCAGCCACGCCATGATGCATCGATAGTGCACAAAGGCACCCGTGCACTGGCCCGTACACGGCAGTGGGTAGGCCTTGCGTCGTGCTGAGAACTCGTCCATGCAGATCAAGCAGCCTTCGTTGTCGTCTGGGACGTCCACGCCTTTGTCTTCGTCCAGGTCCTTGGCCGGCGACGCCAGAATCTCCGAATGGATCTTTACCTGGCCGCCAGACGACGCGAAGCCTTCGTCGTCAAAGGCAGCAGGTTTCCTGTCGTCTAGACGCAGCGTGTCCACCTCGCCATCTCCATCTTCCTCCACCTTGCCTTCCTCTTCTTCCTCCAGCTTCACACGAACGGCCGCCGCGTCGATCACGGCGTTGGGCTCGGTCTGCGCATGGGCCTGAGCACGAGCGGACTGCGCGCGGCGACGCGGCGAGAACGTCGCCAGATCGACGGGAGGCGCGTCTGCAAATGCACTGGGCGAGTGATGCACAGCGCGAGGGGACATGTGGCGCACCGCGGCGCTCGTTGGCTCCCCCATCGCTGCCTCATCCGCCGTCGTTCGCGTTGTCAGACCCCGTGGACTCGCGACGCCGCCATGGCGAGGCGACATGGCCGCCAGCGTCAGAGACTCCTCGTACTGACGCAGCAGCTCCTTCCCCGTCGGCGAGGCAGCGCTGTCGGCAAATCTCGCGGCCATTTCCGCTTGGTTGAACGCTGGATTCGGCTTGCTTTCGCGGAGAGCCACACACTGCCAGGCGCGGGATCAAACAGATACGCGCTCGGACAGCAGGCTGAAGGGGCTCGAGGTGGGGGCGAGCGCGAGGGAGGCGTAATGTGGCGGGGAGAAGCGGTCGTCTGTTGCGCTTCTTCGCCGTCTGCTGCTTCCTTCTCTTCCGCAGCTTCTTGTTTTCCACGTTTCTTTCGGAGGAAAACAACAGGCAGCCAGTGCGAAAGCTGATTTTCATAACATTTCAGAAATATGAAAACAATTGTCTGGGAAGAACGGAAAGCGCATGTAAGGTGGTTTGAGATTGTCTATATTTGGAAGAAACTACAAAAATACGGAGCGAGAGTGGGAGTGTGTGTTGGACCTGTGCGAGTTTTGGTGGATGGACAATCAGTCACAGAATGTAGGTATTAGCCAATCCGAAGACAGATCAGAAGAGGAATTGGCTCCGATTGGCAGGCAGGGAAGCTAAAATAGAGGTTATCTTACCACCATAAAATACCGTAAATCAAAACCTACCCCCCTGTGGTAAATTTCGCTTTTTCTTCCCTTCAAGAAAAGTGGAAATATGCAGTGGCAAAATGTGCTTTGCTTCGCTGTCAGAGTTTTCACTCGGGTTCTGACATCATGGTTGCCACCTGTAAAGCATGAGAAGGGTCTGCTTAGTGTTCCTGTCGTTCATTAAGCAGCCTTATCATTGCACTCGGCGGGGTCCCCCGCTGTTGAAGCTCATGCATTCATTCGACTTATACTGTAGTTTTTATCGGGATGGTCTATAGTCAACTATTTGAACTTGGCGATATGAAACATCTTGCCCGAGGATTCGACTCCAGTCACGATAACCCCCAGGGTCTGATGAAGGCCGCATTGGTGCCATCCTCCAGCCTAAAAATGAGGATGCGATTGCCATTAGAAACCGTCGAGAGAATAAGACACGTGGGGATTCCAAAGCGCTCGATACGGTCGACTGCGACCTCTCTTCAGCAGTCGCAGGCTGAAGCAAAATGGGCCTGAAATGGGTCAGAGGGAGAAACAGTCGCGTCTTGAAGCGTGGTGCACCTTTCAGACGCAATGCTACAGTACAGGTGATGTGAGCCACACGAAGGCCAGCGAGGACGTCCTGAAGCTGGAAGAGGCAGATGGCTACATCTTGAAGCGTGTTTCTCGGTGATGTAAATAGTGTCAACTTGCGTCATTACCTTCATTCTTTCATATTTTGTCTAGTCAGCAATTCCAGACCCGAGCAACTGACGCTATCTCCCTTTATCACTATTTCTCAAATCGCATACCCTCTTCAAGTCCATTCGACTACTCTGCATCCCAACGATTTGCGGCACAAGTGTTGGTGAGACCTCTCATTCCTGAACTTGGCGCCACGATGGACAAGGACCTGCAGAACCTGGCCTGCGGCGGCAGTACGTCTCCCTCCTATCTCTCAGCACGCACCTACGGCTATGCTAACCCCTCTGTGTGCTGTTCAGTCGCTGGTTGTGCGTCTCGCTCGGCCGTGGCGCCGTTGGAGCGGCTGAAGATCCTGTTGCAGGTCCAGGACTACATCAAGAAGGGAGGAGCTGCTCCCTCGGCTTCGCCGGCCAAATACCGCACCATCCGGCAGTCGTTACGGCAGATCGGCGTCGAGGAAGGCATTCGCGGGTATTTCAAGGGCAATGGCGCCAATTGCGTGCGTGTATTCCCGTACGTCGCCATCCAGTTCGCCGTCTTCGAACGGCTCAAGCCGGTGCTGATCTCCGAGGGAGCGGAGTCGCTCAGCACTCTGCAAAAGCTGGCGGGTGGCGCGATGGCTGGTATCGTGTCGGTGTGTATCACGTACCCATTGGATGCGGCTCGAGCGCGCTTGACAGTGCAGGGAGGACTGGCCAACACGGCGCATACTGGCATCATCAGCGTGCTCAAGAGCTTGATGCGCACGGAAGGCCTGCGTGGCGTCTACCGCGGCGTCTTGCCCACGATTTGGGGCATCGCACCGTATGTGGGCCTCAATTTCATGGTGTTCGAGAGCCTACGTACTACTGTGCCGCGTAATGTCAAGGGAGAACCCGACGCGATGTATCTGTTGGGTTGTGGTGCACTCGCCGGCGCGTGCGGCCAGACCGCTGCCTACCCGATGGACATTCTACGCCGCCGTTTCCAATTGAGCACTTTGCGTGGCGACACACTGGGCTACACGAGCACTATTGGCGGATTGCGCACTATCGTTCGTGAGGAAGGCGTCCGCGGTCTGTACAAGGGCATCACGCCCAACTTCATCAAGGTCGTGCCGTCCGTCGCCATCATGTTCACGACGAACGAGCTGCTCAAGCGCGCCATCAAGAAGTACGACCTGTAAGCTTGGTCTGCATCGGGAAGGACCACATGACTGGGAATAGACCATCAACTACAAGCGTGTAATAGACGTATGTGAATGCATTGGTTTATCTGAGAACACTGACTCAATCTGGCTGAAGCGGCGACGTGGGTTTGACCCGCTTAAGTACGGCGAGTGGCGGCATCTTCGACGACCAGCGAGAAGCTGACGACACCGGGCATTGTGTAGATGTCGATCGCCGGTGCGGTGCCGCCTACGGCGATGACATCCGTGGCGTCATCCACCACACAAAAGTGGCAGGACGGTAGCGTTGAATGCGCGGCGGCGAGAAGTTGGCCCGAGCTTCGGTTCCACTTTTTCAGACTGGCGTCGTTCCCCACACTGAGCAGCTCCATGTGGTGGAAAGCCACGTCGTGCACGTCGCTTGAGGTCTCCGTGTAGTGAACGGGGACGCGAGACGGCAAGTGCCACATGCCCAAGAAACCGCCGCTAGCCTGTGCATGTTGGGCACGGCCTCCAGGCGCGTGCCTCTTGCCGCCACCACATGCAAGCCACATCTCGGACGCGTCGTGGGCCACGGCACCCACCCACAATGGCTGCGACGACACCGATGAGGGGGAGGAGGCTGTTACCGCTGGTTGCGGGCGTAGAAACTCCACTTTCTTGTCCTGACGCACGTCCCAGATGCCGAGTGTGCCGTCCTCGGAGCCCGTCACGAGCTCCTGGGAATGCTGCAGGTGGCGAACGGCATGCAGATAGTCTTTGTGGCCTTCATATTGCCGCGTGAACTGCTGCGTGTGCAAGTCCCACTCTTGTGCCACGCTATCACCGCCAGCCAGGAAGAGGTGGTGGCCAGTGGCGTTGCTGACAGCGATGTCATTGACCTCACTGGCTGGGAGCAACGCACCGCGGAAGCCCAGCGTACGACGCTCTAAGTGAGCAATGTGCACGGGCTCCAGCGTCTTGACGCTCGTCGGGCTCTCCGCCGCTGCCAACACGTCCTTCCAGCTCCACACGCGGAAGTCTTGGTCCCCACCACTACTCGTAGATAGCCACAGAAACGTATCTTTTGAGAAAGGCGGCTCTTTCCAGATGGGTACATTCACTCGGAACAAGGGTTCATGCACATGCAGCGTCAACCATACCTGATAAGAAGTGGGTTCGTATCATCCCCGGCGAAGCGGAGGGCGTAGATCTGCGTCGGATGCGCCTGGAATGACAGGTTGGGTCCAGGAGACGATGTCGTCCTGGCAGAGCAGCAGTTAGTTCGGATGCAAGGGATTGGAGGCAGGTGCGCACACGTACTCGCCACGGCTGACTTGGTCCCAGTATGCTGGTCGCTGACAGAGGAAGGATTGACACATGCCAGGGTATGTTTGTTAAGTGAGTTGGGTTAAATAGCGAGCGGATGCGGAGCGGACGGGAGTGGACGGATCCCCCACGCACCATCACTTTGCCAAGCAGATAGATGTGGATCATGCCGGAACTGGTGGCGGCGACGAGGACCGGCTGCCCGGGCGCGAGGCGCTCGGGCGCGAAGAGCGCCTGGTACACGATGACCTCGCTCGCCTGCATCTTCCGCCGGAGCTCCGCGCGGTAAGCGTCCTCGTCATACGTCGCTGGGTCCATCGTCTTCGGCCCGGTTTAGTTGTTGCTGGCTGTGGCGGGTATCGGATTATGAATACCGACTGGTACCGGTATCGACACCCTCGAATCGTTCCTAATTCTCGATATCATCAAACGGAGAACATGTCATTCGATTTGAGAGGGCGAAACGAAGATTGGCCAACCAGTAACTTAACTGGGAGATTGGCCATCACTTCAAGCTTCAAGACAATCAATCAGGCGGCTGCAACGTTTGGTAAATTACGGAGCGACGAGCCTGCGTCATGCATCCATGACTTGATCTGTTTGATAGGTGCAATTCAGATTCGAATCGCACGAAAGGGTCGCGTTTCCCGACGGTGCTTGGCTGCGTGCGGAATTGAAGTCCGCATTCAATCGGCAATCGGCGGCGCAGCACGCAAGACAAGACGAGCAAGAAAGCCACGAAGTAGCAAGTGCGTACGCGCGTCCCCTTCCCATGTGTCTTCACGAGAGGCCTCTATATGCCTGTCCGGTCGGTCTGGAAGGCGGCGCGCTCGAAGATCGCCTACTGACGATCTTGCGCTGGCTGTGTGGATCTTCTTGGGAATGTTTGTTTGGGAACCGATAGGATGACGAAGCAGGTGTTGTGCATGAACCCCGGGCCGATCGAGTTTGAGCCGCGCGTGCTGAAGCCCTTCGCCATGGAGGGCATCTCGCACGTGGACAAGACGGTCATCGACGTCTTCGGCCAGTGCCTCGAGAAGATGCGCAAGGTAGGAAGAGGCCCGCGTTGTGTGACGGGAGTATGTGGAGGAGATGATTGATGCTGATGGTCGTGTGTTGATAGGTTTTCTTGGCGCCGGATGGCCAGCCGCTGGTGGTGGCCGGCTCCGGCACTCTGGGCTGGGACATGGTGGGCGCCAACCTGGTCAACAAGGGCGACGACGTCCTGATCGTTAACAACGGTAAGAAAGACAGCACCACTGCGGATCTTGCTCATTACGCCCTTCTTTTGACCCGTTCGATGTGCTTGTCTTATTGTTGCTGTGTAGGCTACTTCGGCGACAACTTTGCCGACTGCCTGGAGCGTTATGGCGCCAAGACGACCCACATTCGTGGCGAAGTAAGGCAATCGCACTTGAGACCCAAGTGAAATAGTTTATGTTCTGTGGTGCTGACTGTGGCTGTGCTGCCGATGTGTAGGTCGGCGCCCAGCCGTCGGTCGCGGAGCTGGAGCAGGTGCTGCAGAGCGGCGTGTCGTTCAAGGTGGTGACCATCACTCATGTGGACACGTCCACCGGCGTGCGTGCGCATGTGAAGGAGTTCGCGGCCGCTATCCGCCGCCTGCAGCCCGACGCCGTGGTCGTGGTGGACGGTGTGTGTGCCACGGGCGGCGAGGAGACCCGCATGAAGCAGTGGGACCTGGATGTGGTGCTCACGGGCTCGCAGAAGTGCATTGGCGTGCCGGCGGGTCTGAGCCTGATGATGATTCGTCCGCGCGCGCTGCAACTGTTCGAGAAGAACACGTCGACGGTGAAGTACTACGTGGACTGGCGCAACTGGCTGCCGATCATGAAGAACTACGAGGCCCGCCAGCCGAGCTACTTCGCGACGCCGTCAGTGAACCACCTGTTCGCGCTGAACGTGGCGCTGGACATCCTGCTGGAGAACGGTGGGATGGAGCAGCGCTTCAAGGAGCACCAGCTGATTGGCGATGCGGTGAAGGACGCCATGAAGGCGCTGGGCTGCTCGCTGGTGACTGTGGAGGACAGCGGCGCGAACACGTTGACGTGTGTGCGCTATCCTCCTGGCGTGGGTGCGGCTGACTTCTTGCCGAAGGTTGTGAGCCGCGGCGTCTCGCTCGCCGGTGGCCTGCACAAGAAGATCAAGACGGAGTACTTCCGCATTGGCCACATGGGCCCGAGCACGCGCCGTCTGGACCACGTGTTGAAGACGGTGGAGGCGATCGAGGGTGCCTTCATCGAGTGCGGCCACAAGGTGGCGGTGCCTGGCAAGGCGGCCAAGGAGCTGAAGAACAAGCTGCAAGCGACGATCCCCATCCGCCCAGCGTGCTGCTATTCGTCGGTTTACCACGGGTGCCCCGTTCCCCCCAAGTGCCAGGTGTATGCCATTGGCACGGTGGCTGCCGCGTTCGTGGCTGGCTTTGTTTTCTCGCACCTGAAGAGTAAGATCTAGATGGACGACGACGAGCTGAGCTGCAAATAAGCAAAGGTGGCAGGCAAGCAAGAGAGAAGACGGAAGGTGCCGAAGCTAGAAGGGTGGATGCAGACGTCCTGGAAATGGAATCCTTGCCGCCATGTCGGGTGAGTTTGCTTCCTATTTATATCTGCTCCTGCTCTGACAACTTGCTCTGCAGCAGAGCGCATGCGGCGTCAATACTGCTTTCTAGCACTGCTGAAGCCTCCGCGCCAATGGCCGACCAGCCAAGCAAAGGCAACTGCAAAACCCGCAAGAAGGTCAATGCAGTCCCAAAGGCAGGCGTGACGACGAAACATGCAGCCTCGCCATCTCGTGCATCTCGGGCCCATGCGGATGCTGGTACTGGACATACAGAGCAGCCTCCCCGCCAGCACTTGAACAATCTGCAGATCGCGGATCTGCTGAAGCCTTTCTGGGTGGAACTCTTGCAGAACAACGTCAAGAGCGTCAAGAAGATCCTCCATGAGAACCGCTTCAAGATGGATTTCAATGCGGCGCGCCACACGGCCTCTGCAGGAGGCACGGGGCTGCACGTCTGTGCGCAGCATGGGTTCATCGCCTGTGCGAAACTGTTGTTAGAAGCCGGGATTGGCATCGATCTCCAGAACAAAGTGGGCTCCACGGCGTTGCACGTGGCCTGTAAATTCAACCAGAAGGAGATGGTGACCTTCCTGCTGGAAAGTGGCGCCCGCATCGACGTTCCGGACATGGTGAGTTGGTCCTATCCTATCTGGCGGTACGTGCGGGCCACAAAACTAACAACCGCTGGCTTTGATGTGTTGCCGTCCATTAGCAAAACCACATTGCGTTCGATGTGGCGCCGTATACGCTGGTGGACAGTTGCTTGCTCTCACCCCAGCGCGGTAAACTGGCAGAAGCCCGCCAAGAAGAGGCGCAATTGCTGGAGGTCCAACGGACCATTTGGAGCGAGTTCGAAGAAACCAAAGCGGAGAAGATACATGCGTCCATGATCTTGGCCGACTACGAAAGCCAGGCGTGGGAAGAGCGGCAGGCGTTGCAGATCACGAGCGACCTCGATCGAGAATGGAGCGAACGAGTCCACAAGTCGAAAGAGCTGTTGGAGAGCAAGAGAGTGACGTTCAAGGAGCTCCAGCGGCTGCTGCAAATGGAACAAGATCAAATGGTGGAGACCTGGAAAAACGTGTTTCGTGCCGCTCAAGACCGCAAGCAACGGGCTGGCGAACACCTGGAGCAAATGCTCATGCTGGTGCAGGAGACGGACCAGCAGCTGGCGCGAGAGCAACAGGATCTCAGCGACCAGTGCGGACTGCTGGATGCGGCGCTGGAGTTCCCGAACGATGTCGAAGTGCAGCTGTGGGTGCTCTCATCAATGCTGGCGATGCTCGATGAGGCTGAAGACGCGGATCAACCAAGGAAGGTGGGCATCGCTTCTTTATCCAAGGGTAGGATCGACGGAATGCTACTGCGTGAAGAGGTCGCCACGGTGGTTCGCAACGTGTTGCAGCGGTTCCCGACGACCAGAGAGCTCCAGTGCACGGCTCTTCAATGTCTTCTGCGTCTTGTTCGTCGATGTATACGCATCCCCGACACGCCACAAGAACTGGAGCTGGGTGTTGCATCGACGGAGAATCAACCGCGCGCCTCCAACTTCCTCGCAGCTCTCATCAAAGGCAACGTCATGGCGCTCAGTCGGGATGCTCTGGTTCGATTCGACCAAGACGTGCAGCTAGCGCACGTGGTGTTTGAGCTCTTGTACCACCTCCTTCAATGTCGAGGAGTCGATGGAACGCACGGCTTGCTCTTTTCGCAGAGCCGCAACAGTCACCACCTGCCACTTCAGCTCTTCCGACTGCATGAAGCCACACTTCAATCGCAAGACGACAGCAACGAGCCATCCGAGTTGAGCTACAGCCAGCTGGATCCAGCGGCAGTACTCTCGGCTCGCGTCCACTCCTCGTTTCTCCTGTTCACGCTAGCCAAGTACAACGTGAGGAAGACACTGGAGAAGGACGGAGCTGTCCTCACCGCTCGCCGTCTCATCTTCGAGCTGGCAAAGGATCCGACCGGCGAGAGTGACGTCAAGAACGAAAGCAAAGCGACAGCGCTCCAGTACTTACTGGGGAGTCTGGCGTTGCTGTACAGCCCGTCATCTTCACGATCCAGTTGTCACAAGTCAAGTCCGCGGCAAGAACAGCCACCTGCATGGTCGGTGGAGCATGTGCGCCAGCTGCTCGAGGCGTTGCGACCATGGATCTCAAGGTCCAGACTCGCTAGCAACTGTAGAGTGACGTGTCAGCGCGACAGTCTCAGCTATTGGACGCTCAAGTTCGTGCGGAATCTCACCTGGACGGACACACACGAAGTCGTGGAGCTACGCGCAGAGCTGCGAGGACGCGAGACCTTCGATCTCTTTGCCGACGTGACGCTAGCTGTGAGGCAATGCTGCTCTGTGGGAGGAGAAAGAGATGCCGTCACTCATAATGTGGTAATTGTGTGGCTGGAGCTCGTGGAGGACTTATGGCTGGGAAGCTACGACAGCGACGGTCAGTTGGGTGCGACCCCGTCGTTCGTGCTGGTGTTCCTTCTCCAACTTCTTGAGTTCGAAGCCCAGCTGATTGCGTCACAGAACGGCGAGCCCACGCTGGCTGAGCTCACTGCCGTACTGAAGATCATGGCGCTGGTGCTGTCCAATGGTAAGGATTCTGCGGTTTATCGCTTGCTTTGCTGCTAGACCGGTTTCTAGGTGATGCTTACGTGTTGTGTGCGTGGCACTGCAGGCAAGAACTGCCGGTTTCTGGCTGCTCGCGAACAGAAAATCGATGATGCGGTGCATGTTTTCCTCCAGTGGCTTCTGGAGCGGAAGGTGACTCTCGGATTAAGGGGGAGCGACTTGGATGAAGTCGGAATGCTCGAGCTGCTCGCGCACGTTCTGCGGCTCTATCTGCGCCTTTTCGACCATGGTGGAAGCACAAAGCCAGCTGCTTCCTTGCACGAACGATGCCGAGACGTGGGGATATGCGCTGTCTTACGAGCCTTCGACCTTCCAAACGTGGAACTAAAGGGTGTCGAGGCCTCGACTGAAGCTGCCACCAATGCGAACCAAGTGGGTGAAAGCGCAGTTAGGACGGCGCCATTGAAGCTGAAGACCAAGATGAGGCTCGCGCAAGCCTGGACTCGTGTGGATGCTGAGAAACAGTCGCGTGACAGTCCTCAGTGGCAAACACTGAGCGCGTTGGCCCGTGCAGTGCTTCAGCACGCTCCCTGCCACGGCCACAGCTCAAACGACAGGTAGCCAGCGTTGTCCCAGCTCGTTATTCTTGGGCGAATCCTTCTCGACGCACGAAGAGTCACGGCTCCAGGCGTCGCGTGATCAGTCGCCCGCTGCAGGTTTCCAGTAGATCGAAGAGCCAACGAAGCACAGACGGAAGCAACACGACGCTCGAAGCGCCTAAGAATCGCAATGTCTCGCCCAGGCACCAGCTCCGGACCACGACCTGGCACTGGCAGCGGGTCTAATGGCGGTATTCCGACGGGAGGTTTGCCTTCGGGCCGTCCTGGCACCGGGCAGAGTCTCAATCCGATCACTGGTGTGCGTCCCGGCACGGGACAACGCGGGATGCTGGGCTCCTCCGCAGGCGGACGACCGCTGACCGGACGACTGGGCACGGGGCAGCAGGCTCCGGCGACGCCTGGACAGACGGCGGGCTACGGCATCAGTCTGAACACGGAGGTGAACGTGTCGGACCGGCCGGTGACGCAGCAGGGCATGATGGGGATGCGCGTGGGCACGGGCAGCGCTGGGCCTGGACGGCAGGTGCAGGACGCGTCGTTCTTCAAGGGCAAGCTTCACAGCAAGACGGCGGAGATCACGAGCGAGATCGACAAGCTGCAGCGCGAGATCGAGCAGGACGCCAAGGACAAGGCGCAGTGCGCGCAGCTGGAGCGCAAGTACGAGACGCTGGCGCTGGAGGTGCGCGACCTGGAAGGCCAGTTGGCGGACTACAATCTGGCCATGGACAAGCTGCGCAGCGCGACGGATCCGGCGGAGATCCGGCAGGTGCAAGAGCAGTTGCATCAGCGCAACGCCAAGGAAGCGGAGGAGGCGGATCGCGTGTTCATCATGCGGCAGGAGCAGGAGAAGAGCGTGCGTCGCATGGAAGACGAGATGGCGGAGATCCACGGGAAGCACCAGGAGAAGATCAACCAGTTGGCGCCACAGAAGCTGCAGCGCTACAAGGAGCTGCTGGAGGAGCACCATCAGTCCGAAATGGAGATCGAGGCGCGGTCGAACGAGTTGGAGCTGGTGCTGCACGCCATTCACCAGAAAGAGGCCGAGCTGAGCGCTGACCGCTACCGTGACGAGTACGAGGCGCTCGAGCGCCAGGCGCGTCGACTGCAAAAGGAGCGTGACGCTGTGGCGGAGGACGCTAAGACGGCGCAGATGGATCCGAGCGAGGCGCGTGCCGTGCTGTTGGCCAAGGTGAAGGACGACAAGAGCAAGCTGGACGCCTTGGAAGGCGCGCTGCAAGTCGCCACGACGGAGAAGCAGGAGCTCAGCAAGGCCGTCGCCGACCTCCAGAGCGAGCTGGACGAGCGCGCGAGCGGCGGGAGCAAGCAGGAGCAGCGGTTCGAAGAGCTGTTCGCGAAGGACAAGGAGATGACGGTCTTCCTGGAGCAGTTTCCGGAGAAGAAAGCGGCGGAGCTGCTGTCGCAACGCGAGACGCAGGCGGTGATCGTGCAGCTGCTGGAGCACATCTCGGCGGGGATGGCCAAGGAGGACAAGCTGCCGGGCACCAACGCCGCGAATCTGGAGGAGATGCGGCGCGATTTGAGCTTCAAGGAGCGGCAGCTGGAGTCGTCCGTGACCACCAAGCAGCGCCTGACCATGGAGCTGCAGAAGCGCCAGGCGGAGCTGGACAAGGTGAACACGCTGGACGCCAAGATCGCGCTGGAGCTCACCAGTTTGCTGCAGAAGATGGAGACCATGACCACGGACATGGCGGAGTTCGGCAAGCTGGACGCGCTGCAGGAGGTGCACGCGCAGACGAAGCAGCACCTGCTGCGGCTCAAGAAGCAGTACATCAGCCGTCGCGACGCCATGCGCCAGCAGGTCACGGCGCTCAGCGGCCAGCTGGAGACGCTGGCGCAGGAGATCGCCGCGAGCGACACGGCCAAGAACCTGGACGCGCTGGAGCAGAAGCTGCGCCACCACGAGCAGAACATCTTCCACCTCAAGGAGTACATCGACTCCAAGTCGCGAGAGGTGGACTACGACCACCTCAAGCAGGACTGCTTCCGCACGCTGCAGGACCTCAACACGTTCCACATCTCCCAGCAGCAGAGGCAGCAGCTCAGTCTGGGTCTCGCGGGGGGACTCTAGCAGGTGCGTCATCGGAAGGAAGGCTGAGATTGGGGCCATGGCCATTGCAACTGCTCACTAGCTTCGGCTCGGCCGTCGCTCGATGTGGAGATGAACGTAGTTGTTGCTGTAATGACCTTCCTTTGGAGGCGGAGGAGATGGCAGGCTCTGCGTTGGGATCTGGGTAGCAGGCCACCTCAAGTAGCAATGGAGCGAGGTGACTTCGTGTGTAGTGGTTTGCTACGGCCTCGTCGGTAGTGGGGCTGCCATTGAGGCTCGAGTCGCAACGACGACTTCAAATTGCTGGGTTTTGTGTGGGGTCGTCCCATTCTGAAGTGGGCTTGTTGAAGCTACCTTTGTATCTCAAGACCTGTGAAAACACTGGTATTGTCGTCAGTATAAGGGGATATACGGGCGTTTTGCAGTAGAAATA